>JANSTR010022233.1:0-22213 GCA_025434805.1 Antipathozoanthus remengesaui | reverse complement strand
TGTTATAAAAGAAAAATCTTCAGATTTTAGATCTCCAGAGGATGGCATCTCTGTGATATTGCATGCATATGACCTGTTTTAGTCAATATAGCGCAAGATAGCATCGCGCAACAGCACAATACTGCATAGTATCTTTTACTATAACAAATATAGTACAACATTGTATGGTTAAACATAGGATAATATTAAGACATTTGTTTTATTCAGTGGCATGGGGAAATTTTTTACCCATTGTAACGTACTTGCAAATTAAGCAGACTAACTCTTTCTTACCGTAAATAGAATTGTCGTGTCAAATAGAAATAATCTACGACAAATACAAAGTACATGTCTCCGCTGTCATTCAAACTGTGAATATAAAAGAAATCTTGCGGGAAATTTCTGGTGGTAAAATAATACCCTAACAACGAGCTGTTAAAGGACGTGTTCCCTCCACATAACAAATTTCACTGCATGCGTTTCAGTGGAAAGGCAAGTGCTCCGATCTAATTTGCGAAGCTGGCGGTTTTGCTCGGGCGGATAAATCAAGATTCACTCGAGTTCGACGCCATATTTGACGAGTGCTTGAGAAAGACTGGGGAGAAACTAAAAAGAAGGGGGCTGAAATTACTGGTTTGAAAATAGTCACGTGACTTGTTGCGTGTTTAATGTCAATGTATATTTAAAATTGAGCTATACTGATCAAAGTAAGTTTTTTATGGGTGATTGAAAAATACTAAATGACCAACCATTAAATTTATGATTGATAGGGGTTTATTGCTAGCAATTTTGAATACATTTATGCTTTTAACTATTAATTTTTTTAAAAAAAACTACATTGCATGTGTGGTTTAAAATTTTGCATCTATGAGTAATACGTCACTGGCAATAATTTTTATGTAACTTACTCTTATTTAAAGGGGTAGTTTCACGGTATAATTGCGCGATCTTTCCTGCTCTTTGCTACAGATATTTCAAGCACTGTTCTGCCCTAAACGTTGCAAATGTGGTACAGATGGTTTAATTTCGAGCACGATTGAAGCGGATTTATTTTGTCCTAAGATAGATATACATTTGCTGAAAATTATTAAAAGCGTTTGCGTACAGTAATAACATACTGTGAAGAAAGCTGAATTAACCTTAACATGGTCCAAACACTTGCCTTCTCTATTATTGTTATCATTGTTATTATAATTATTATTATTGTTGTTATTATTATCACTTTATTATAATTATAATTATTATTGTTATTTCTATATTATTTCTCCAGGTAACTTTTATGTTTTAGAGTTAAAGTCCTACTCTCAACTTGTTTGGATTTTTAAAAAAATCTTAGCATCTACTATAAATTGACCAACTTGTAATGAATAAATCAATCACATAATCCCGGCTTTTGCAGTTTTGGTCATTCACTGCCTGTACAATATTTGTCAGTACTAGGTCTAATAACAATATTGCCTATTTTCCTAAGTTCGTTGAATATTGTTTTGATACTAATGCTCTATAAATTATACAAACACAACACACCAGTGACTACAACTTTTAATCTCGAATAACTACGAACATATTCACCATCCAGAATCATCTGCCTTTTCCTCTCCTGCAGTATTTATTTTGTTGTGTTATTGATTCTCGAGTTGTGTTCTGTACTGAGCATGGTATTCCTCCATCTTCTCGATCACACTTAGATGTCAACAACAAATTAACAATACCCTCCAGGGGCAAAGCCTCGGTCGTGGCTCGGTGTAAATTAGTGAAAAGAAGTTGAAACTAATGGACTACGAGAGTCCATTAAGCCGAGATCTACTGTCTACTAGTACTTTTGATCTAAACTCCACGTGTCTGACATACAATAATAGAACCATAAAATTTCGCGAGGGTGTTTTACTGGGAAATATTTTTAAAGCGCCTTTTGTAGTCATTTGAATTTTTATTTCGTTGGGATAATTATCAAAGACAGTCCATATGACTATCAAATCACGAGAGGTTAAGGATGGGTTTTGCCCTTGCCCTCCTGAGACATCCCAAGCTCCTTCAAAACACTCTCTCCAAACTGAAGTCCCTAAGAACATTGCCTCTTTGTCGCCACCCTCCAACACCCAACAATAGACAAAGTCTAGCAAGGTAACAATAGAGAGTTGGTTAAAGGAATTAAGACCTAGATAAAGATCGCTTCTTCCCCTCCTTTTTTGTAATTTTGAATTTAATGTCGGGTCTTGTTTCTGAGCTCCTAGCCGGTACCATTCATGATTGTAAAGCTTTTTTGCTTGTTTAAGCACTCCGCTATCTCTTGGTTAGGAAGTGAAATGAATACATAACTCGTTTATTAGAGTTTTGAGGTGTCATTTTTCGAACGTACGAGGCGTAAATATGTAGGAGGCAAGAATTTATTGCCTGTCCATAGACCTCAAATATTTCTACATAACCAATACATTTATTTCTATTTTAAAATCCTTCAATTTCCTTGCATCAAGAAAAATTCCTCGCTTGACAGCAGACGTTAAGTTGCATGGGAGAATCTTCAATGATTATTCACGACTGACTCGATCTTTTGACTCTTTCTGCTAAATAAAGCTTTTGATTATTAGCTGGTGCGTCGTGTTGTGTAACCGTGCTTACGAAATCACAAGGAATTCGAGGCTGCCATCTTGACTGAACTGAAAGACAAGCATAGAAACGGGCTATCAATTAATTAAGAATTTTATTTGACAAATCACGCAGTTAAAAAAAAGTGTCTGTCAGTTTGCCTCAGGATTAATATGTACCAATCTAATGAGTTCTCTGGTTCAGTTTTCAGCCTCGCCAACGTCACAAGACGCTGAAGCACTTGTGAAGTAGTGGAGAGTGCACTGAAAACATTGATATGCGCGAGCTCGTGCTCAGTTTGTGCACAGCTTGTATAAACTCACTATAAAGGTACGCTATGCTTTAAGGTTGGTACATTGAACTGATTGCGACTGGGTTCACAGCAAGCAGTTGTTCAGCCACGTCGCTTTCCAAAGATTTTACGAACATTTTAGCATGTATCATATCATATAAATTACCTTTCAGTTATTATACGACTGATTATATTTTGCTAAATGTTCATTTGTTCCGAAAGATTACCAACCACCTCTTTGGTCAGTGGCTTCATCTCTAGAAATTGAGGTTTTTCAAACTAGAGAATGCTATTAATTATCATTCATTTTTCGTTATATAAATTCATGTATGAATGTCTCCACCGCATGTTTTAGTTATGGACACCGGGAATCATTAACTGATAGAAAATTACCCAGCATTTGAAAATGTAATTTGAGATATAGAAGGGCGCTTACCCTGACGTATGGTTAAACACAGTTCGTAACTGGCACTGGAAATTGGCGTTGAATTGGGAACTGGAAGAAGTACACGGTTATTGCAATTAAGCTGCGAAAACTGTGTAGCCAGATTTTGTGCTAACTGTTTAAATTGTTATCAATCCCACTCGCCGTTCTCGTCACAAATTAAACTTCAACTCCTTCCGCGTGTCGATTGGAAATATAAGTGTTTTACAAACACAATTTAAAAGTAATCACGAAGGCATTTCGGTTCCTCAAGCTAAACAGTAAGCCCCTGATGTGGGTACTTCGCGGGGAGTCTTTCAGAGATGATTGTCATTAACCTTTATAATGGGGTTCAAGGTGCAGAATCAATTCTACCTTTGTTGCTCAAATTAAAGTTAAAACGCTCCACTGTGGTTTTACTTACTGTTATTATTGTAGTTAATTAAACACTATTATAATGTCATTTGAAGTGTGGAGGTGTATTCATTATTTTATAAGATCTCAACGAGGTTATGTCACCGAACACGCCCCTAATCTTAAATTTAGTTTTTTATAAACTTTGAGAATTATTAACAGCTGTTTTTGAAAGGTTTGAAAGAGATAGGTCTGAACAGATTCTTCTTCAGAAGTCTGTGGTCCGTTTTGCTACCAATAAAATAAAAGTACAACGTAAAACAAACAGAAATCGAAATATATTCAGCTCTATTCAGTTTAGGAAGAAAAGAAATTGGGTTAAGACACTAATAGGCCTTTGAAAATGCATTTCTTCGCCTGAGGAATGCAATCTAAAATTCATTTTCATGCTTATCACCCACAGTACTTCCGGGCAATGTCTCGACAGCTTCGTGAACTATTCTGTTAATTAAACCTTAAAAGGAAAAGAAGGCGTGTTTTCTAACAACAAGGAGTTAGTTTTGTTTGTAAATAAAGGATTGATGCCACTCACTGTAAACATCAGTTAAGCAGTTCCAAATAATTGGCACAAATTATAACAAGGAAATGAAATTAGTGTTTAAATATACTATTTATTCACCGCAGCTTTGATTCAGTCGTAGCAGTTTAGGTACAGGTAATAAGTGTCTTTATCTCTCTGCATAAGATGAAATAAACGTCTTCCCATGTACTTGGCCACACGTTGTTAGACATTTGTCGCGCGACACGCCTAAGCTGTTGTTGTATTTTGAAAACCTAGAGTTTTGTTTACTTGAATACGCATTGCTTTTGTAGTTTCGTAAGCATAAGCGCTTTTGAACGCAAACAAGACTCACAAATAGATGAGATTTACGTCACCATGCATAATTCCTAATTGGTGTCATTATAGCCCTCTAGAAAACGGGTTCACTGGCATCACTCATGGAAGGCAACTAAAAAGTACGAATGCTATAAAAATGCAGTGCTTTTCTGGTTTAAGAAAACAAATTAATGCCTCATTTTCGATTCATTAATACCAATGGCATAGTTATACGAATTACTTGAGGTTGGAATGTTTCAGAATAAACCACGTACTGGATCGGACAAAATCAATTTCAGTTTGTTAAAAATGGTTTCAAGTAAAACAGGTGAAACTGAATCTACCTAGGACTGCTACCGTATAGTCACATTTATTATGGGCCTATAATGAATTATATAGCCTTCTAATTTAGGACACTGAAACTTTCAGTACCGTCACTCTTCTTACGTATTTTAGTCACTCGCATAAAGGGTCAACCCAGGTTATGTTTTCGCGCCATATATAGCGATGAAGAGGCTTTTAAACGAAGATGGGTTGTGTTGAGAACTGATTTAAAGAAGGTTTTCTACTCCTGAAGAAATTGTTAGTCTTCTGCTCTTATAGCGGCTAATGCCATATGGAAGGTATAGAAAGTGAAATAAACCACACACACATATGTCATCAATAAGCTTCTATTAATCAATAAGCTAATTAAAGAGCAATCAAAACCAAAGATAATCTTCCTTTTGCATGCAGAATCGCCGGCCGGTGGCTTCGCTCTTCAGAAACGCAGACAATATTAACCTGTCTTAACTGTTGCAGAAACGGGCAGCGATAATATGCGAATAATAAAAGAGCGGCTTTGAGCAAACGATGGCGGTGTCTTTTAATCAGTGTTTTATAAGTTTAGAGAAGGTATAAATATGCACATGCAATGGCAATAGGGCAAGTATGTTACACTCTCGGTTAAGTTGGGGACATTCCATTGCTGAAAAATAAGGTGATATAGAATATACTCGTTTCGTTTCTGGATCACACAATTCTAGCCGTATAAAAGACAAATTAGGTATTATTGCTTAATTTGAGGTGTAAATAACTAGCTGTGAATGATTCATACGAGTGCAAAGATATTTCACGTGGCTGTGGGCGGTCTTGACTGCAGGCAACCACGCGAATTCGGTACATATTGGCACCAATTACGCAAATAAAAGCCGCTCTATATATTTTTTCTCGAGAGAAGACGGTGCCTTTTGCTATATACAACTTTGGTTCTTCTTCATTCAATTGAATTTTCCAAAGCTCTGCTACCAAACGATTGGATATCGTCCTGCAACAAACAGTACAGAGCAAAAATGTTGAGAAATATGACATGGAAAGTCTGTTGACAATGCGGTCAAATGTCAAGAATAAGGAGGATGATTTAATTTCTACTTTGGACATGAAGAGTAAATAAAAGATTTGTACCACTTAGTAGTTTTACGGAATTTTAGCTAAAACTAGTTTATTTATACTGCAAAAATAACTAAATAACCATTCTATTGAATTAGAAGTAGTTCAATCCGAATGAGTGACCGTGTAAAACACCAAAAATGAATGTAGACAAAAACTAAAAACAAAAAATATGTGGTACATATGCAGTGTACGAGTTAAATAGGACAAGGGGTGTGTATAATATATATATAGTATATATGTTCACTAACGATCGATTCATTTTTTAAAGATCTTAATGATGGGTGCCGGCATTGGATATAAAATTGCAATAAAATCTGTAAATTCATCCAATTACTTTAACTTTCAACAGCAACTAATATTAAAGGCGCGCCCAAGTAGTATTTAAAGAGCAATTTCGCTGTCTTAGAACAGTTGTGGGCTGCCGAACTCGTGAAAGACCACTTTTTTCTGACAACTTCTAATTCAGTATATATTCACTTGATAGTGGGTAAGTAAATTCCTAAAATAAATAGTATTTACAATTTACACTCTAAACATAGCGAACGATGAAAATGTTTAATAACGACAAAAACCAATTAGCAAGTATCTTACAGTTCTAGTTCAAGTTAGCAAAAAGCTAATGATATCCTGCAGTTGGTTTACCGAGAAAACAATAGTAAAAACACTCTATCGTAATTTATCTTAATCACTTAATATTCCAGACGTTTCGTGACAAACTTTTGCGATGTTCGTTGCATAACTTTCTGCTGCTTACTACTCAACACACAGCTCCATGCAATACAGCCGCAGCCCTACAGGTATTATAACTTTCGGACAGTTCATGCAAGCATGCCTTGGTAAGGTTCATAGAAGGTATGGTGGTCATACCGTTGTGCACAGCTTCAGTTTACTTTTACGTACGTGATCCTGTACGACTGAAAGCGAAATCATCCTAGCAAATTTGGCTCGCTGGCTGTCGAAAGAACATATACATATTATATACAGCGATACATGTACGGCGAGCAGGTGATGTTAATGTAAGTAAATTGTGAACACCAGCGCGCAGGAGTAGGCTGTATTCATATTTGTAGTTTAATAACATAACAGATTGTAGTGAAAGTGACGAGTGATCGCTGGATCAGGAACTGTGAGATCTGTAAAACACATTAGAGTTGGCAAAGTTCGACAAATCTGAAGACGACGCAGTAGATGCCTTAACAGTTAACTATCAGATAAAAAGACCTTGGTGGCAGTCAGGTAACGGACTTAATCTGCAATGAACTTACTAAACACAAGTTTATAGTTGAGATTGCTAATCTTCATGTATTATTTGGTTTGTGGTTTGATTGTGAGTTAATTTCTAAGTTATGTCAACAAAATTTAACCGCAATAACTACTGTATTCTATAATCGCAATAACTACTGTATTCTATATATCAGTAATTTCAAAATTCGTTTATAACGTTATTGAAGGAATGGTATATGTGTAGTAAGAATACTATAGAATCAGCACCATACACATTTATTTATATATACACAACTGATAATTGAAGACTGTTTCATTTTGGCAACCTTAATTTTATTTTCCTACTGCCGTACTATTTGGTTTCAGTTCACTTTGCGTGGAAATTTCTTAGGAAAATCCAATAAAATGTCTTCAAAAGTCATTCAGATTTGAATCAAGACCCACAAATGGCACTGTACTGGAGCACTCAGATCACGTGTCTAAATTACGTGTCTAACTGATTACATTCGACATTATTTTTCCCATCCCGTGCGGATGAATTACATACAAATTTCAATAAATTTTGTAAATTTTGTAGCTGTGCACAGCTAATAAACTCACATCCTGTTTTTCAAATTGAAACATCTTACAAGTTTCTGTTTATGGGACTATCACAACGCATAAGGAACGATTTATGTTCAGTTCTTATCCAAAACAAGAATAAATTCTGCGAAGCATGAATAAAAGAGATTACCATCTGTCTTTTTAAAAATTATCTGTAATTCAATACGATGTACGAGAATACGAATGAGTGAAGTCGGAATATCCTTGCCAATCTGATTGATAGGCCTTGGTATTGGCCGACAACCTCGCTTATCTTTTGAAAATCATTTCTCACAATCAACGCACTATTTCTAGTTACGCTGAGAACGACCATAGACTGTATATTGAAAAGAGAAATCATGGGTCTTTCTGGAATATGAAAGAACGCCGAAACTGCTACGAATGTCTAACTTATCACGACTATCACTGGTGTCGGTCTATTCTTATGTTGCCGCGTATTTTCTAACAGAATTTTTATTTATTTGCATTTACTATTTCAAAAATTTCCAAACATTTTAAAGAATTTAGTTTGAAAGTCATCAGCGTGATGTCAGGTTACTAGTGACGACGCCGGTCCGATTCCATTTATGGCAAAGGCATTTTAGTTTTCATCAACTAGTGTAGTATTTCACAAATAAATAGCTTTTAATCTTGTTTAGCTATCCTCAGAGGTCAACAACGCGATCAAATAAGAATACTAATGGCAGGTAATTTGGTGATATCGAGAAGCTTCTTCTGTTGAAAATACCAAGACCAGTTCAGTGACCGTCTACTTCCGGCCATTTGGGGATGAAAACCTAAAATAGATCCATTCCAACATGTACTCTATTGACAAATAACCGCACTGGACTTAGATTTTCGCTTAATCCTTCCCAATGTCGACTAATATTTCTCTACTCTCAGTTCAACGCTTAGATTCAAACCAAGCACAACCTGAAGTTAACTAGACTAGGAAATTAAGGAATGCGTTGGAGTGCATCCGTTTGAATAAGCTTTACGAAAACATTCTAACTGTTTTACATGTTATCTTTTAAAATTACTGATAAAAGCAATAAGGGACGTTTTGTCTGTGTTCGCATGATTATGTTCATTTTCATTTCAACCGAATAAATGGACAACGCATGTGGTATCTGCTGTATCTCAGTCTCTTATAACGATTCACAAGTGTGTCCTCGACTGCAAGCACTATGAATATTTCGTCAGCTTCATTACATAGCACTTTCCGCGAACATGTTGCCAGCAAACTGCCGATATCACGTCACCCATTACCTAATATGGGAGTTGTTTTAACTGAAGGCCATGTGGTGGTGTATAAAACGCCTTATTCCAAAATTAGGATACAGAGATACTATACTATACTAGGGATCAACACCCCTGAGCAATCACTGTCTTTTAATTGCAATTGTCTTTTGCAAACTGCTCTTTATGGGTTGGCATCTTTAATTCTCGACTACATATCAGATTATTTTTAGCCAGGAACCCAGATCCATTTTCTACATAAACTTGTCAGATTATGGTAACTACTTTATAAAGCTTTTCCAGTTTTCTGTGCTTACCTGGCATAAAAGCCAAGAGTATCTTCGCTGCATTTTTGATGTATGAATAGCAAATGGCGTGGAAAATTCTACAATTTTGACGATGTTTGGTATGAAATGTTAAAGATCTAGCTATAACTAGGTACTCCACTGATTTTTGTCATTTGAGATGTGTCAATCAAGTAACAATAAGAAGTGATGCCCCGATAGTTAATTACCACTTTATTATTGACACCATTTTAGGTTAAATCCAGCCCGCAAGCGATTCAAAAAACATCCGTCTGGAGAGACAAGTGGGTCTGGAAAGCGCAAGCCGCGATCTCTAACCGAGTTGCCTTAATACCGTACGGACTACAAGCACGGAATGAGTGAGTCACTCTGTGAGATCAAGGCAGAGAGTCTCCCCGAGGCAGAGGATAACGAGAGCGTCCGAACTCCAACTTCTGATGAGAATTCTACTGGTGCATCGCTGAGTACAGATCCTGAGGCAGAGAAAAGTCCGCCTCCTCAGTCAAATAAACGAAGAAAACGACGACGGAAACGAATGCTAACTGGAGTTAGTCGACAACGGAGAGCGGCTAACGCGCGTGAACGACGGAGGGTTCAAGGAGTCAACCGGGCCTTTGTTGAATTAAAAAATTCTCTACCTGTGTCTCACATGGACATATCAAAAATCGATATTCTGCGAGTGGCAACAAAGTGGATCGATCATTTAGCTCATTTGTTGAGCGAGGATGACGCTGCCACGAGGCTGGAAGAGGAAGTTCATGACAGCGTCAACGCTTTCAGTTTGGTGGATTCTGAGCCTTACGGGTCGCTAGGAAGTGACCATTTCTCGCCATCTGATGACGACCTTCTAGATCAACCTTTCATGTCTGTTGATGGTGAGTGATAAGTTATTTTATGATTTTATGAATGCTTCATGAATTGATACGACCTTTTATTTTAGTTAAAGAAGTGCCGTTGGCACCTGTGTCAGGTCCTATGTTCTCATGTATGATCGTGTGCTGGCTCTCAGCACCCAGCCACGCAACCGTCTGCAACCTGGCTACCAACCAATAATGTGCAGCACATTTTCTTTTTTCATGGCACGATAGTTTCTACTCGTAATATATATTGTTCTAAAATGCTCAGACTTTGCAAATGGTTTGTAAACACTCTTACGTTTGCTTGTTTGTTTATTTGTTTGTTTTTGTTGTTCCGTACATTTCATCGAGGCCTTGAGGGCTTTTGTCCACGGAGTCCCATTTTAATAGCCTTCTCGTGGAACAAAATATACCACTTCATATTCAATCAGACCTCTAAAACGTAATCAGTGCCGGCTTCATTGATAAATCGATACTCCTATTAAAGAAACGACGAATAATAATAATTGACTGCTTGTTGAAATTAGAAAAACATATCTGCTGGCGAGTAGCGTTACAACTTAGTAACGGCAGAACACGCACGTCTGGTATTATGGGCAAGTCGATCATATACTGCTGCGTTTTGGTTTTGAAAATGCCGATATAAATATATTTTTGAAAACTATGCCTCAGTTCTTTGCTGGCCTGGTTTTGGGTTTCATACTGGGATGAATATGGGTCGAACAAGTTGGGTCAATTCCCTGCTGATTTTTCATTTATTTTAAGTTAAATGTTTATATTATAATTCATTGGCGTTTGTTTTTTGCATAGTGGTCGTTTTTAAACAAAACCCCCCCTAGAAATTCAAAAGTCCTTTTAAAAGTGAATAAGCCACGCAAATATGACAATTAAAGGATTATTTATTGCCGCTTATTAAGAACGCTGCCGACAATTAGTTATCTAGTGTGAGTTACAATTAAGAAATAACGGAAGCAGAACTTGTTCAAGTATCACATGGACCGCATCAGTCAAAAGAACGAACCTTTTCAACACAAGAATCGAGTCTGCAGAAAAATTTAGAAAAATAAAAGTTCAATTAGTTATGTGCGTTCGAGTGTGCTGTAAACAGTGTCAACACTATAACAAAGTTTTGGGTCAGTTTCGTTCATTATTGCGATCTTTTTGAGCTGTTATGAACGGCTTGCTGTGTTAGCTCGTTAATATTTCAGGCTTGTTCCTTTATTAATACTTTCTCCATCGAAGCCGATTTTTCAAATAACTTGGACTGCGACCTTCTTTCATTTCTCATTGTTTTTACCCAAAGTTTGCTGCTCTTTAGCTGTTTGTAATTGTCCAAATGAATTAGTTGAGTAAACATATCGTTGGTCTGTGTACTGTATTGCGTCGAGTCTTGTTTGTCTTGTGGTAATATATGTGCAAATGATCCAGACTGTACCTGCTCGGCTACACAGTGGCTACCTACCGAGACAGGCCGCTACACGGCATCGCTATTGATTCGAGCTATGAAGTGGATTTCTTTAGTTTTTTAAAGAAAGCTGGATTAAAATGTGAAAACTGGTTGCAAATATTACAAATAGTACTACTTTCTGGACAGCAAAAACTGATTCAGTTCTGAGTTGAAAATCTCAGTTGTGTCTTGAAAATACTAATAGCGAATCGTTTTCGTTTCAATTTACTTACAGAACTGAAGTCGATCCGCTCTCCTTTTTTCGGTAAGAGACTTAAGACAGATAAGAGCAAGTCCAATAACGTAACTGTAATAAAGTAATACTCTTTTCCACTATTTGAATGCTGTAGACTAAACTTTTAAAACTTCTTATCCCCCAAGCACCAGCTGGTCTCCTACTCCTATTCCTAAAAAGGCAAGGTGGCCACAACTGTTAATACTTAGCAGATACCACGATGCAAGTTTATCAAACAGAATCAACCTGGTGGCGCGCCAGATAACATCACTCTCGCTAAACGCTAATAAACACTCTCTTCAAAAGCACTTGTTATAAGATTTTAGAATTTAGGCTGCAAAGCAATAGAAATTGTCTAAACATTGCCAAAACTAAAAAAAAATGAAAATTTATATTTGAAGCTTTAAGTGCGATTAACAATCACTGTTGTTAAACCGTGCTCATATTTATACCAGGAGCTTTAAACCTCAGCCATATCTTTTTGATAAGCTGACCAAGTACTTGACTGAAAAGCTACTAAAGTTCCTCGAAATGACATTAAGTAGTTTATCGTACACATACATACTGGCCAGTCTTTCGGTCTTATCTCATGGCTCATGCTGTCGCATTGCTTTGCAGTGTCACAACAATGTCACAACCCGATACACCACGAGACCAAACAAGAACTCAATATTGTATCTATTTCTCGTACTTCGTTCACGTCTTTGTTTTTGTTTGAAGATTGAAATTGATTTAGCTTGCGAATACTTATTTTTCCAGCAATGAATTAGTAAAATTAATTGCCTTTTACAAAACGTTTTAATTCTTCCTGAATGACAACAAAATTTGTAATTGGACTTTATTGATATGTGAAACATTTGAACTGCCCTTTGTCCCTTCAAACGCGGGGGATCAGATTATTTCCGGCTCCATTACGGGATAAGTCCTTCTTTTCTACCTTTTGTCTTCGCTTATTAGGAACTCAGTCAGCAGCTTCCTGTTGAGTGTGAAGTTAGGTGACACAAAACAGATTGAGAAGGACGAATTCAGTTTTAAAAATATGCATTTAGTGTTCACTTAAAGACGCAACCCGATCCGTGCACAGCAGTTCATTACCCAGCAAAAGGTTTCCTTTCATCCTTGATAAAATGTACATTTTTATTTGTTCCCACTTGTACAGTTTTTAAACAACAGTAAAAAAGGCAACACGCAAGGAATGGAACGTGTAAATAATCATATTTTCCAATACTGTATGAATTAATAATTTAAAGTAGAAGCAGTAAAAACGTAAAACTTAGCCAGCTCAAGTTGTAGACTATACTTGCTATATTCTCCCTGACTATGCAATGAAATGGTGCTAGGAATGGAGAATTCGAAATGTTCAAAATGACAAAAATAGTGGCGAGAACAGTGAAGCCAAAGTTGTTGCTCTACTTAAGAGATCAGCACCACAAACATAAATACCAAAAGCAACTATTAAAATGTGTATGGTTATATTATTCAAGAAAGTGTAGCCGTGTCATATAAGACATGAATAAGAGAATAGCGCGTCATTGCGAGTCGCTTGGCAGCTTGACAGCTTGGCGTTGGCGATTAGTTAACTGAATTACGATTCGAACGATGGGTTATAGGAACATCGTATTGTATGATCGCATAGATAGTTTCGATCATATACAATATTAAACAAGTTTTAACACCATGCATAGTTGAGGAATTCGGACTGTTCGGCATTTAATACGAATACGTTTTTTTATTGGATGTTGACGCTTTTTCCCCGATGGTCTCCACACACTCCAGACAGTACTCTGCCATATGCCATGGGGGGAAAACACAGTGTCGCGAAGGACTGCACGTGGATAACACATTACTATGTAAATTGTAATGGATAATTCATAACGGAAAGTAAATCAGCTTGGGGGTAGAAGGGGTCAAGCGTAAGAGTACATTTTGATGATGACGGCAAAAACATAATACACAAAAAATGAGTTATAGTTGGTTAAACCTCAGTCATACCATCAAAAAGGAAGGATTCTCTACCAATATTTACTATTTAGTTACTAAAGCGCTTTGAAACAAGGATATATATTATAAGTAACTTTCTTAGCTTGGGATAATGCTGTGAAGGAATTACTGTTGTTTATATATATATATAATAATATAAGGATATATATTCATAGGAAACGAATCTGTTCTAATAGCCCAGATGTTGTGACATCAAAATAGGGAAATCCAGCTGAGTATTTAAAAATGACAAACTCAACAACTTTTTAAACTTCATTTATGTAAATTGTGTGGGTGTAAATCACACTGATGATCCGTCACTTCTTTCAAGCAGTTTTAATTCTTGTTTTAATGATGAAATGCTTTGAAATCACACTGATTAGTTTCTCCTCGAATTTCAAAGACGATCACGAATATTACATTTCCACATTGTGCATCTTTCTCAGTTTAAAATGCAAAACTTCAAACTAATTTATTTCCGATCGCAACCCTGCAGCTGAAAGAAAACTATCTGCAAGTAATTCAAATTTAGCTGTAACGTGGAAGCAAGGTATTATTTATTGGCAACGAGGAACCCCAAATTCAGTGTCCGGGAAATACTCCCTACTAGGGACACAGTGACAAGTGCTGAGTGGCTGAAAACTACAACACTACAGGTCGAAGATATTTTCTAGAAAGCAAGACTGAAATCCGCATTTTTTGTGCTAAAGAGTACTGGTATGTTATGATATTAGGTGCATGTCATTTATGGTAATACAAGTTGCGAGTAAGTAAATCCTGTCCAATTTTTAAAGTAAACTGCAAACCACTCCCATTCAGTCCAGAAATTAACAAAACAACCAAAGGCCAGTGTACGTGGCAAAGCACATGAACGCTTTTGCTTTCAAAGGTGTTTGTCAAATGGCATTACGAACTCTTGATGGGCATTTGATTAAATTCAACTAATTGCTTGTCTCTCAGCTCCTCTGTAAACAAACAGGTTTTGGGAAACATTCTTATAGAAACAGGCAACGTTTGTTCAAGAAAAAAAAACATTGGATTTTTATAAGCATTTTCGTATTTTGGACGTGTTATTCAGCGTATGGCTGAATAACACGGATCGCAGAATGACACCTAAACACTAATCCACGCCAGAGGGGAAGTGCTTTCAGTTTACATTGTGTGATACTTCTTTTGGTTGCCAGTTTTATTTGATATTCAGCAAGAACGTGATTCTTATGATAAATATTGACATATATTGACCATCGTATCACAAAAGCTCTCGCTAGACTGTGCATGGGAATGACCTGAATGACTAACACAAAAACGGGTAATAAAAGCATATAACTTCATACTACAACCTCTGGTCAGTTCAACAAGAGCTAAACTAAAGAAAAATAATTCAGTCTGTTGGACTATTTACTGTGTTACTGACCATCACTTTATAGACGACTGCAAGTTTATCGAACTGACTAAATAAAATGTTCGAGACCTCGATAAAGCTTTCTGATTTCACTATGAGTCCTCTAGTATTGCAAATGGACTTTTAAGTACATGCTTTTGAATGTTGTTTGTATTTGAAGTGTTTTGCGGTTTGAGTTTATATCAGTATTCGGAGAATTTTCTTCATACGAGAATTGAGACTACAATTTAGTACATGTGTATCAGTCTTTCCTCTTGATTTGTTGTTTATCAAATAGCGTCCTTGAGGCAAGGAATTTTACTGTGCATTTTCTGTCACCGAAGAAGTTAAAAAACAATCGATACAAAACAAACAGATTGCCACAATGCGTCATTTGAAACTCGAGAAACAGGAGTCGGGGGTATTTACTCCGTTGCTGGCAGAGAATCGCCGGTTATAGTTAGACGTTTGACACTTTCCTGTTGAAATTGTAATTAAGGCTCTCCAAATACGCATTTGAACCCCACTTGATCTATCACCCAGTAAAATAAAATTAGCGATCAGTCTCACATACAGTGGATTCGCGACTTGGAAAAATAGGGTTTAGAATTTAGAAGATGTATCTGCAAGCAAATCCCCCCCCCCCCCTTCCCCATAATGAGGTAAATCCATGACCCGTTTTAATTAAGTACGCCGACATGAATTTCCGAAGATCAATGTTAGACAGCAAGTCGTGTGCGTGGAGTGATGTCCCAGTTTACGGCTCGGGGATGTGAAAGATTTTAAAATACTATCAAAGCGTGTGAGAATTTGGGTGTGCAGAATAGTTGATCATCGGTCTGCTCCTTCACCTGGTTCACCTATGGCTTCTTGTGCCTTTTTCCTTCACGTCATTCAGTGTCAATTATTGACATTATTATTATTATAACTTAAAGCAGATTGTTCAAGTTTAAAATATTTTACTGATTACCAAATTTGTGAGTATTTCTACTCAGGCGAATAGTGCCAATAAAGTTATCTACTACCTACCAATTATGGTGCCCAGAGACAGACTTACAATACTCACCTCTGCTCGGCTCACATTGTGCCCGTTTCCCTTATCGGACAGGCTTGTGGTTAAATTTCTATCAAGTTCCGTGCTTTATAAAATCTAAAATCGTTCTGCCAGCTGATAGAGCAAACTCTGTAATATTACGTTTATAGGTTTTATTTAAACGCAGCGGATATCTTTTAAAATATATATAGCAGTTTTCAGTTTTTCGCTCTGTCTTTCATACAACTGTATATGTTAGAATTTCAGTCTTATTGCCATTTTCATATTTTAAGTTGAAGCACGTCAGTGATCAGAGCAAAGTCTCAATACTCCAGCTGAGGATCACAATCTATCAACTGTTATTCCCCTATCTGGAGTTAAGGTGAACTGCAGAGACTCGGGCTTGACATTTGTATCCTGAAGGGGGGTCCTAAATCCCAGTTCCCAGCCCAATTTTGGTTCAAATCCCAGTTCCCAGGCTAATTTTTGTCGAAATCCCAGTTCATAAACAAAAAAATCCCATTTCCATAAGTACAGGTTAAAAACCTGTCCGTATATAAATGACTGTAATAAATCAAAAGCGTAAACTGTTGATATATGGATGTATGTACCTTCATCTGGACTGAAGAAAATCTCTCATTCTGCTGGTTAGCACTCTTTGTCTTCCAGCCTTTGTTGGCATAACCATGTTATAACCAGTCCCGTCATCTGCACCGTCTTCACCTGACTCGCTGTCCCCACTGTCACTACCACTGTATTCGTTAGGTTGATCATGGCAAGTGGCACCCTCCACAGTCTCAGCAGGCCGTTCATCTGTTTCAGTTGTCTCAGTTTCTGCACTTTCATCTAGCACTATGCCTTGCGTGTGAGGTAATACCGAATGCAAATCTAATGGATTAAGCACTGTCAGTGCTTCAAACAAGTTCAAAGGCAGTGTCCATGGTGATGTCTTGTCGGACACTGCCTTGTCTTACACACTTGCCGTATCGTTTCGCCCAAAACCTCTCTGCTTCATCATTTCTGGAGATTCGTTGTCCAACTGGTTTGGGGATTTCGGCACGAACTAACTGGCCAGCATCAAAAGTTTCATCAAGTAAAGAGATTCTTTTGTCTATGTTGACATTCACTCTCATACGTAGCTATGAAAATCAGTCTTTGAGATTTACTGACTGAACTATTGCTTTTCATTGCAGACTTGTGGTTGCCTTCTAGCAGCTTCTGTACCAATGGCCTATTAAGCAATGTTTTCGGCACCAATGGACTTGTAAACAACAGCGGGTATTGCGTGCACATAGATGAGCCATACTTGCAGACAATATTTTTCGACAACAGTTGTAACACTGGTTACTCGCACTTTATTGGATCACCTTTCTTAGACTTTGAAACTCTGTGATCAATTGAAATATCACCGAGAAGCTGTCTATGAAAACTCGGACGGGTAACGGCTTCATTTGGTTACCAAATGCACGGAGTACAACTTGAAGCGTTTCTTGATTTATTATTTATCGTCTATGCAGTTAAAGCTTCTCGAAACGTTGAAGCTGGGCCTGTGGTGGTACGAGGGTTGACCTTGTGCAAAACTGTGTGACTTAAACCATTACCAAGAATCAGTGAACCAACGGACAGCCATTCCATGAATAAGCCATCAAGAACAACCTTCTATTACCTAGTAACCGTTAATGCTCGTATTACCGCTAAGACTTGTCCAGCAAAAGCTGTTGGCCAGCAGAAGTTAGTGAAGAAAATCAAATTAATCGTTAATGTCGCGATAGTCAAATTTTTCATGGTTGTTAGGAAGAAGATGAAAAAGTACTAAAATCAAAGATAATATTTACATTCCCAGGTTCCAAAGGACAATCGCTTTCCTATTGAGCAACACACAACCTATCCGAAATATAGTCCATTGCTTATACTGACCAATACATAACGATCCGAAGTATAATCGATTTATCACACAACACACAACGCAGAAATTTGCACAATGTCTGTTTTTGTGACTTTCCGTCAAAAGGCATGTCTGTTACTCTTGTTTCGATCTAACTTTTGCTGCCCCAAGCGAATCTTGTGTGATTCGTATAGGTGTTTGTAATATCATACATATGTGCATGAAGGGAAAAAGAAGAGAATTTATCGGCGACTGCCAGTTTCCATAATTTTCAAAAACAATTCATTCCTCACTTGTGAGTTCATTTATATCATCATATGATTACATATATAGATAAAGGTTAGTTTTTGTTGGCGTTTCCAAAGGAGTTACAAACTCTGAACTGAAAAACAGACGTTTCCCCAACTAAACAAATCGTTTTAATTTAGTATTCAATGCATGATGATGACCCTAAACTGAGATGATGTGGAACAAACAATTCGCTAGAATAGCTAATTTGATCAAGTTATATTGATCTTCATTATTTGATTTATTATTAATTAAATCTGCATAAGCTTGTCTGTAAAATAAGCGAAAGTCATGTGTCGGCTTTACGATATCCTACGATTGTTTTGAATCTATGCCTGCACTCTACAATATAATCGCAAAGAGGATTATTCCTTAGCTTTTTCTTACTTGACAAAATATTTCGTAAATTTAATCGGTTGCAACTCTGACTCTACAAGGCAAGATTCATCGCAATCCATTTAGGAGGAAAAAATGAACGAATCATTTTTTAACAAATAACATTCATGACTTCGCTTATTTGGCAAACGTCAAATAATTTTCGGTAGCCGAAATGGATTGAAGTAGCAATAATATAAATGGCACCAACTGCAACAAAGTAGAGTTTTAAAGTAGACCCAAGAGGAAACGGGCTGCCGGCCAGCACCAACCAAATGTCGGGAATTAGGCGATTACAAATTTCACAGTAAGCACGCCATCTACGTATATATAAATAGATGGGGCTCACACACCGCCCAAGCCTTACGCAGTGGAGCCAAGAGGAGGTCTTGGTCGCCACTCATATGTTTATCCAGAACTCAGCAAAGCTTGTATCTCAGGCTAGCCAGTGGGCGCTGAATGGTTTGCACTTTCTATAAGGAATGAAGTGTTGCACATGCCTGCCAAGTACACTAGTTCATTTACGTAGCGATACCGACAACAAGAAAAACATAAAGTGAGTAAACTTTGTAAACAATTCAGACATGAAGACTAGATATACCACGTGATCACGATGCATGTATGCGCAGGCCGACGTTTAACTGATAGCATTCACACTAAACCCTTTCGAATAGTTCGATATTTGAAATAAAATAATTGAGCAGCAATATGCGTTTCTTGTTAAGTTTTCAGAATTCGTTCCGCGCGTAGTTCAGTTAGCAAACTGAATAACTTATAATCCTGTTTTACAATACATACATACATATATTAGCTTGAATATGCCATTGGAATAATCTGGAAAATCATCTTATTTGGCGCACTTCTATACCTGTGAAGTACAAATGACATTACGATAACACCTTAGACACCTCTTCGGACCCATGTAAACATTTCTGGACACCCCTGCACATCTGTTGGCCCCGTCTGGACACCCCTTGGATACCTCTAGCTGGACAAATCTAGAGAGCGCTTGGAGCCTGGAGTTAAAGACTTTCATGAAATTTATTTTCTCAATTTCATATTTTTTGCCTTTCTGAGTTTAGTCCGATTCTAACTATTGGAAGGTTATATGTCTCATGAATTCACCCTTACGTTTGGAGAGCAATTTATTATGAATTGTGACATCAGTGACATAAAATGGCAGCGCGTCCGCTGTCAGTGACATCATACTAGTATCACCTATCACTGTTTAGTTTGAATTTCAGTGTACAAGCGGACATTGACTACCCCTCCCCAACACTCTTTCCCCTTTTATTTTCTATGACAATGCTGTTACAACTGATTATATTGTCTAATTTATTGCTGAAGTATCTTAATTGAGTAATTATTCCTGGGAAGCGCTGGAAACCCCCTCCTCCACTCCTCAGCGGAGGATGAGAGGGAGGGGGAGGGGGAATTTTGGTGCGGCCTCTTTCCTGTTTCCTCCTTTTCGTTGTTGTTATAAATTTGTACTGGCATTCACATGTGATAGGTCTTTTAGTGTGTCTTAGTGTGTCCCATCATTTCAAAATTCCTACGTCCGTTTCTGATATTATTATCAATCCGAGTCTGCTTCAGGCATTCCAGTCTGACAGGTGACCTAATCCTGTGGGAGCCTCGACACGGGCAAAGAAGCAGAGGTCGTCCCCCATCTACCTTTGTAAACACCCAGAAGAGGGATGTGGGGGCTGTTGACATATGTATGTATGCATGAAGTATGGATGTTTGTAGGATGTTTTCAGGTCACAGGGTATGGATGTTTGTAGGATGTTTTCAGGTCACAGAGTATAGATGTTTGTAGGATTTTTTTCAGGTCACAGAGTATGGTTGCAAATTTGAGCATTATAATATAATCCTTGTTGTCATGTTCTCTGGAGATATGATACTTTGATTCAACTGAGATTGTTTTACTATATTCATTATAGAAAACGAGCCCGCGCGCTCTGTTCAACCATAAAAGCACGCGTGAAATTCACGAAAGAAGTGTATTGAGAAAACGAGCCAAAGGCAATAATAACAATAACAATAATAATAATAATAATAATCAAATAATAATAAGCAATAATAATAATAATAATAATAAATACTTTATTAGATCATTTTCGCTATAATCAGTGGCTCTTCATTTCTAAATCCAAGCGAAAAATTGCAATATAGACGCTATGATTAAATGGGTAAACATTACAAAAATTTACAAGTCGGTAATAAAAAAGGATACAAGTTATGTTTCGGAAAAAGCCTTAATGTCTAAAAATTGCCTTATTTCCCCTTTGAAACGTTAAAAGCTACAGCTACACTGTCTTTAAAGGTGCCAGTTTCATATGGTATTCTTAATGTCCTCTTATTGAATGACCTCAGTGTCCTGCCAGGAGTGTGTGTAAATCTAACTTGAGGTATGACGGCCAGTTACTAAAGTGCAATGCTTTAAAAACATTGTTTAAGAAGTAACTTTCTCTCCGTTTAACAACCAGACAATGGGTAGCCATTCCAGCTTGCGTAGATCGGGCTTATTTATATATCACCCAAGAACAAAACTAGCAGCGGCTAGCTGCACATGCTGTAAGCGCGTTTGAAGATATTCGGGGATTGGATGACTAACGATGTCATTGTAGTCTATATTTTTGACATGATTAGACACTCTGCGAGCTGTTTTCTTCCATTGAAAAGACAAATGTCTTCAACTTTCTAATGGTCAGGAGGCGAAAGGTGGAAACTCTTTCAAGGTCCCTGTCATTTACTCTAAGATTGACGGTATGTGAATCAAGTCTGTGTACTCGGGACAACTGGGAAGTAGACAGCAGCATGAATTTAGTCTTTTTGAGATTTAGAGCAGGATAACATTGCGAAGACTAAGTTGGATAACTTCTATGAGCCCACCTTGTAGCTCTAGTAGACAGCCTTGGAGCTCTCATGATTTACAATGTATTTAGACGGTCGTGTTATCCACACATTGATGACTCTTGGCTTTGGGTGGCAGTACTTCTGGCAGGTCATTTACGTTCAAGTTGAAAAGGTCGAAAAGCACTGGTCTTAGAATCGACACCTGATGTAGTCCAAAGTTACATTGATGCGTTCGTATGAATTATCATCAATCTTAAATACACGTCAAGATATGTAACTTGTTATCCACCGTAAAGAGTTCTTAGAAAAGCCTATTTGACGTAGTTTGAGTAAGACCGTTTTATATGCTACAGCGTCGAAGGTCTTCGAAAGTCTGCCATTGGTGGCCTCGCCCCTCTTCATCGCTTTCAATATGCCATCCGTAATGGCAAGTATGGTAGTTGAATGGTGTTGGCGATATCGACAGACACTTATGATGGGATGTAAGGGAGCGTTCATTATTTATGAGGAATGTTGAAATCTCCTAAAATTAGCAAGTGTTCCTTAGATAGTATAATCGATTCAGTGTAATGCGAAAATT
>JANSTR010022232.1:0-37851 GCA_025434805.1 Antipathozoanthus remengesaui | reverse complement strand
AGTCTGGGGCAAGTAGTTCCGAGTAAAAATTCTTTTCAATGACATTCAAGTACACATTGCGTCCTTTGACGGGCGAATTCGATTGGACTGTCAGTGAAATAGCACACCCCATGCGTTTTACTCGGTAGAAGATACTTCTGCACTTAGGATCAGTTTAGAGCTTGTATTTCACCACATGCCAGAATTCGGGTCGCATTGTAACAGGCGAAAATTAAAAATGGGAAACTGCGGCACTCGCCAGCTCTGTCACTCGGAACAAATAATTTCAAACAGCAATTCTGTTTTCACGGGTTTTTGTTGAGCCGCCGAGTGATTGTTCTGCTCTTCATCCTCACTAACGAGACTTGCGGTTTCCTGCGGCATTCTTTGGGAAAATCTTCATGTGATCTTAAGAGTGAAAGGGTATTGCAGGTTAACTACAGATCGGGCTTCGGGTACTTCTTTTGACCTGTCATGTGTGGGATTTAGAACTTGGCCAGATATGCTTTTCTGACACGACTTTCAATCTATAATATCAATTTCCATCGTAAGTTGTCCTGTGATAGTATCTCTTTTAACGTCGCAAAAGATTGCGGAGGCGAGACCTTCGAGGATTAAACGCAGGCGGAAGCCGACCTTGTTCTGTCGTTGACCAAGTTGCATGGTAGACTAATTGCAGGATAACTAATGGTTACGGCAAACTGAGCGTCTTTTCAATAAATCAACACTGCAAAACCATGTGCACGTTTCAGTCTGAGGCAGTAGAGTCGCGTGGACAAAGGGATAAAGGGGCATGGGGGCGTGGCCCCAATTCCATAAGAGGGTGCATTTGATGTCCCTACATGAGCAGTGGTAATTTGCATATCTTGATCAAGATTTTTTAGGTGGAGTCTGTAACACGACAGTTGGCGCCACTCCACAATGCACGGACTGTGTCACAGGGTGGATGGGCCCAGCCTGTAACGACCGTTGTTTGCATGGACACCCAGAAGGTGGCGTTTGCAAATGTAACCCTTGTTTTACCGGAGGTGGATGCGAGAGTGAATGTTCGGGAAGAGGTGAATGTGTAAATGAAAAGTGTCAGTGTACTCAGGAGCCGGGGAATGCGCATGTAGGTGATTACTGCGAATTGCCCGGGTGCCCCGGATTGGACGGCAACTGTAATGGCAATGGATTTTGTAACCTTCAAGAGCAGAGGTGCAAGTGTTACCCTGGTTGGGCGGGGAATGACTGTGCTAGAGCTGACTGTCCGGGTTCACCGCCTTGTTCAGGACACGGAGAGTGTAGTAACGAAATCCCAAGACGATGTAATTGTGATAAAAAATGGGCAGGTGAGTGATGTACCTCCCAAGCACGGCTAATCTTATAAGGACACCAAGTTTCTTTAATAGTAATAATACGGACATTTATAACCCTTTTATAGTGAGTACACAATGCACGTAGTAACTTGGACACCTGAACTAGAGACATATCTATAGTACGGTAATAGCTAAAATACAGATCAAGAGTTGGTTTCCCTTGAAATTTGGACACCTAAATAGTACATAATACAAACTGTTCCAGTGGTGACGATGGCATAAACCCTTCTATCCCACGTAGAGAGTAGCGTAACGAGTGAGTATTGTATTTATAGGCGAGACCTGCGAAATTCCCTGTGTGTACGGCACCAACTATGGCAACTCCTCCGGCTGCATGTGCCATTCTTGCTACTCTGGCGCTGGCTGCGGCCTTGAGTGTTCGGGAAATGGCAAGTGCGTGAATGGCAAATGCAAGTGTCACATCGCGGATGGCTACAAAGGAAAGGTACCTTTTTCTAGCCCTAAAGTTATTTCCAATCTTCGTCCTTATATTAACTGCCGTAAGCGTTGAACCCGTCGAAACTGGCACGCGTGCGCTAAGTGGAAGTCGTTCCAATCATGCAATTGTCTTTCTGTTGTGCCAACTGTTTAATACTTTGAAAACACGCTAGTACTTCATCTACCTACTTCAGGTTAAGACTGAGAGAAAAAATAACAAGAAAACGAGGTGCTGAGGGAGCCGGGAGAATCTCGCCAAAAGTCGCCCAGTACACCTTCAGTGGTTTGTGTGAGCTCATTACCCAGATGTCGTACAATGAAACTTTTGCACTTTTTACACGTGCAATTGTTTTCTCAGAGACCTTCAATTCGATTATAAACTACCCGTGTGAATTTTTATTAAATTGAATACAACCCAAAAGTCTTATTTGGTTGGTTAATGCCTGCAGGTGTGCCATATTCCAAGTTGCCCTGGCTGGCCATTGGACTGTAACGGTCACGGAACATGTAATAAGGCTACACTGAAGTGCCAGTGCAGCCCGGGATGGACTGGGCCCTGGTGTGGAATACCAGACTGTCCAGGAACACCAGATTGTAACCAGGTACCATAATTACGCTCGATACTACACTACATTTTTCTCACCAAATGTCAAGACAAATTAATTAAGCAAAATAAAGTTTCACCACAAAACATTCCATTCCTTGCATTTGTCTTTGTAATTCAAAGGAATTTGCAACATTTTTTAAAATTTTCAGTTGGTTGTTCCACATTCCTTGACAGTCTAAAAACGAGATTTCATCTTTAACGCTTGAGATACTTCGGCTATTTATCAATACCAGGAAAATTGGTTGCCTCGAGTTGTAAATACTACCTCAAAAAAGTTGCATCAGAGCTTGAAAGTGACAACACGTGTCAACTTAACTTTCATTTCTTGCAGCGTGGCACTTGCAATCCGCCAACCACACAAAGCGGCCCTCCCAAATGTAACTGTTCTGATGGGTGGATGGGAGCGGCGTGCGAGTTACCTTGTAAATATGGCACCCCGACACCCGACCACGTCTGCGTCTGTCGACCATGTTACAACGGTGGTGCCTGTGATATGCTCTGTTCAAACCATAGCAACACCTGTGTCGATGGAAAGTGTGTTTGCGGATTTGAGGGATGGCGAGGTACATTTTGCAATAGGAAGGGTTGCCCTGGATACCTGAAAGACTGTTCTGGTCACGGCTCGTGTTTGAGTGCTTCGCAAACATGCATATGTGAACCGGGATGGAGTGGTAAGTTCTTTGTGTGATCCAATTCAGTATTAATGTTGACCAGAGCGAGTGCAACCTTTGTGTCGAAAACGCTAGAAATGATGGATAATACAATGATATAGAGAAAGTCGAGTGACCACTTCCACTGATTCAGTTCCTTTCTTGTTAATGCGAATTAAAATTTGAAGAATAGATTTCGTACTTTTAGCGCAGCTAGAACTTTAACCCCCAACATCAATAATGACCACAAAGCAGTTAACGACTTTTTTCAAGAGATATTCGCTAACATTTCGGAAGAGATCCAATTTTTTTGAACCAATAATCCGAAATTGAGTAAGTAAATTTCTGAACACATTCTTGTAGTTCATTCGGTCCTCCTTCTGTCAAGAATTTCATTTGCTTTTAACTCCCTCACCAAACAACAACTACAGCTTCATATTTGTTTTAAAGGAATTGGATGTGAACAAACAGACTGCCCCGGCGATCCTGACTGCAATAATCGCGGAAAGTGCATACCTGCTGAAGTACCCTACTGTGGTAGCTGTCAAAGGGGCTGGGTGGGTCGCGCTTGTGAAGTCCCGTGTCAGAATGGAACCCAGAATAAAGTAGACCCTGAACTGTGTGACTGCGACCCATGCTACACTGGGCTGAACTGCGATTCCTTCTGTTCTGGACGGAAAAACATCACGTGCTCCAACGGCGAATGTGTGTGTGGTTTTGAAGGATGGCGAGGAAAGTTTTGTGAGAAAAAAGGTTGTCCAGGATTGTACAATAAGGACTGCTCAGGCCATGGAACTTGCAACAGTGCAACACAGATCTGCGCTTGTTATCCGGGTTGGACAGGAAGTGGATGTGAACAAGCTCAATGCCCAGGAATTCCAGAGTGTACTGGGCACGGGAATTGTACAGTTCTTCCTGGAGATAGAGTTGTTTGCCGGTGTGATATCGGCTGGATGGGCACAGCTTGTGAAACGAAATGTGTTCATGGTACTCCTCGACTGTCCCCAGATGCCAGTTATATTTTCTGTGCCTGTGATAACTGCTACAGCGGTATCACTTGTGAAATGGAATGCTCTGGGAAAGGAAAATGTACTAACAACACCTGTGATTGTGGTTTTGAAGGTTGGAGAGGGAAAACCTGCGAGAATAAAGGTTGTCCGGGGTGGGGTAGTGACTGCAGTGGCCATGGTTCATGTATCGCAGCCCTTGGTAGCTGCTACTGTCGACCTGGTTGGGCTGGACGCGGCTGTGAGGTACCCCAGTGTCCGGGAGGGGGGAACTGTAGCGGGCATGGAGTGTGTGACGGTGTCAATCATGACCCTCCCGTATGTACCTCTTGTGACTCTGGCTACAAAGGCTCTGGTTGTGAACAGCGATGTTTTAATGGAACTGTTGTTAGACTGGACAGCGGTGATATATGTCAATGTCATGCTTGTTTCACGGGTGTAGATTGTAGTAAGGAGTGTGATGGTCATGGGCTCTGTCAGGGAGGACAGTGTGCTTGCCGGAAAGGGTGGCGAGGAGATAAATGTGAAACAGTTGGGTGTCCTGGTGCTGGAACGGATTGCAGTGGTCATGGCGACTGTCTAGCTGTCAATCAAGAGTGTGACTGTTACAGGGGATGGAAAGGTCAGTAGAACTAAGCCCAAACCTTTACATGAGATTGTAGCACGTGACACCCATTTACGTTGTTCCATTCAGTTGTTGATACATAAACCAGCTCAACAAGGTCTATCGGGACACTATTTCTGAGTATAGAAAACTAAACTAACACCAACTTCTTTGACTACCCCAAGGAAGTAATCTTTGTGAAGAGAAGAAACTGAGGAGTAGCAACGGTTTATAGAAGAAGCTATGTTAGTAAAAAAGTCACAAATTCCGCGTGTGATTTTCTTAATAGACTTCTTTATTTTATTAAGGATGACATGCAATAAAGGTATACATAGGTACCAGAAAAACTATCATAAAATTTGACGATACCGTTGGTCCTATGTTTATGAAGGTGATGGATGCCAGATTCCCGATTGTCCTGGCACACCTGACTGTAATTCAAAGGGGACTTGCTTTGGAGGAGTGAACCCCCCGATCTGTGTCAACTGCACCAATAACACCATGGGACTGGCCTGTGACCTGCCCTGTATCCATGGTTACGAGTCTCCTCCACGTAGCTCTATCTGCAAGTGTGAAGGATGTTATCACGGGCTTGCGTGCGACCTTGAGTGCTCCAGACATGGCAAGTGTACCGACGGGAGATGCCAGTGTAATCAGGGATGGAAAGGAGACTTCTGCCAGGTAAACGACAATCAGTACGAAGTAGATAGAAGTCTGGAGTATAGCTTTTGTTCCATTCAAGACTCAGCTAAGAAATGATCTTCGGAACTTGGGTTTGTATTTTGGTAAACGTATTGTAATAATAACCGCGTTTTATCACTTCCTACGTTTGACTGTGTATCGTCATTCGATTTCACAGAAACAATAAGTTACCATTTGCAATTAAAATTACGACCATTAAGTGCCAGTTTACGATAATTTTCATACTTCAATATTTAGTCACTGAATTGCCCTGGTGAGCCCGACTGCCTCAACCGTGGATCCTGCGTAGAGTCTTCAGGTCCAGCAGTGGCCACATGCCTGTGTGATCAAGGATTTGATGGTCCGGACTGTGGAAACCTCGTGTGCCCTGGCCAGCCAATGTGTAGTAACAGAGGAAGGTGTGTATTAGTCAACGGTGTTCCATCTTGTAAGTGCAACCATGGCTTTGATGGACGTTCCTGCGAAACATGCTTGCCGCGCTTCACTGGGGCCGACTGTGAAAGGTAAAGTGTTGTGAATTGACCACATTGCTTTCATATGCTGTGAATACGATATTTCAAATCTTACAATTTGCTTTTTGATTAGGAAATAATCACTGTTTTGTCAGTTTTTGTTGATGTTGTCGGTTTTATAGGTGCGTAACTAATTACGTAGGATGGAAGGTTGGTTGCAACGTCTACTGTGTCCACGGAAATGGCACGGGTCCGAACCTGGCCAACTGTGAGTGTCACAACGACAGCTCTTTGGGACACTGGAATGGTAGCAGCTGTGACCGCTGTACAGAAGGATGGGCATTACCGACGTGCACCAGTTGTGATGCTGCACACGTTGGGACCAACTGTGACATCGAATGTGTCACTGCACATGCGCAGTATCGAGACTCTCGTGATGGAAACTTGGGAACAGAGCCTGTAGAACCAATCCTGAACTGTTTGTCACGTAATGATGACGGTACCACATGGGCTTGGTTTGGATACAACAACAGGAATCCGCACAATGTGTACTTGAGTGTTGGTCCAGACAACCGCTTTACAAGACCATATCTGGAGTTCACACCGGGTGGAGAGTCGGGATTCATTAAAAAGGTCAACAGCAACTCAAACAACAAACTTACCCCTTTAGCAACGCCGAACTATGGTCAGCCGATAAAGTTTGAACCTCGACAACACAACAAAATCTTCACCGTCAAGTATGTTTATTTTTAAATATGACAATGACAGCAGCCATTACAGATTATAGTAAATAGAGAGACCGAACTATAAACCGTTAGACATATTTTATGACACGGAACAACAAAGGGGAAGTTTAAGGTCGTTTGAATATAATAGTGAAACCTAACTATTCTCTTATCATTTTACAAGACTAGAAGTAACTGAATCAGTTTATGGTAATAGTAGATAAGCAAATACTTGTTACAAATAAATTTGAATACTTAGACAGGCGTGTCCAACTCAGCTGCATCTGGTTTAAATGGAGGCCTTATAAACTGCTTAGTTGTTGGCGTAATATCCAAGACAATAGTCACAAATTATTGAGATCGAATTAGAAATCAGGTATGTTTCAAACTATCTTCCAAAACCAGTTGCTCTAGTCCTAAATAATGGGATATTATCATCGTTTATTGGTTTGAGTGATGTCAAACATTTCGTGTTTGCAGGCTTGATGATCCCCAGCCGTTGGCATGGTTACTGTCTTACCCTGCGTCCAACAAGCGAATAGTTACTGTGGTGTCACCCTCCATGCTCAACTCAAAACCATGCTTAGACGTTGGTCAGGCAACACGCAATGTGAGTCTTTGGATTTTAGCTCCTGTATGCCAGATCGTATAATGCAATCTCAATGTGTATAATCGAACAGTTTGCTAGATGATTTAGAATAAGTAGCTACGAGTTACTTTTTATAAGAATTAGAAGAACTGCATGAATCTGGCAGGCAACAAACTTTCGATAATCTATTAGTTACACAGATGTAACTTATATTACAGTTGGGTGATTATGGTTAGAATTGCATGTAGAAGTGATGCATTCCATTAGATCGCATTTCATTATGTTGACTGCATTACAGAATTATCGAAGTTTATCTTGTGAAAATTTACATTTTGATGTGTTCTTTATCAAGTTTTGTATGTTTCTAACAGCAAGTAAAATAAAATAATATCTTTGCGTTTTAACAGGATACTGCATCGTACAAGAAATGTGAGTGTAAAGAGGCGTACTGGGGTAGTGCTTGTACAAACGAATGCCCTGGAGGAGCTTCTTCTCCTTGCTACAACAATGGCGCGTGTAACAAGACAACTGGCCAGTGTAGCTGCTATCCAAACTGGCAGGGGTCCAGCAGTTGCCGCGTGTGCTCACCAGGTTGGGCCGGCTCCGACTGTTCTGTGTTTCTTCTCTTTTCCAACAACAGAACTGCTGCAGCATTCGGACACGGCCATTTTGTATCCATCGGTGGAGTAATGTATCGGTTTCTCGGGAATGGAGAGTATCATTTGTTAACAAGTGCAGAAATGAAGTTCGAAATGCAAGTAAGAATAGTTTCCTGTTATTCGTCTAGTGCATGTTTCAATGCAGTGGCTGTGAAGGTTGGAAGTACGGTTCTGATGTTGCACGCCCGATTTGCGACGGATAATGAGCCAGTCGTAACTGTCAATGGCAAACAGGTCTTCGCCCTTACTTTTGATGTTGGACCAGCGGAATACAGTTTTGCTTTGCATCGAGTTTCTCGCTTGCGTTTCACGCTGGTATCTTCGTTTGGAGTGCACTTGAGCGTGCGCTTGTACGATAGATACATGGATCTTCACATGAATGTCAATAATATATCTTATTGTACCAACAGCGTTGGTCTATGGGGTAATTGTAATGACGATATGTTTGACGATTTCACCTCTAAACATGGAAGTATTGTGACAAAGATAAACATTTCCCAATCCTATATACATGATGTTTATGCCGCCTCCTGGAAAGTCAGAGCACAAGATAGTTTGTTTGTTTACGATCTCAATTCACACTACGAGAAGAGAACAAGCTATGGAGGTGGATACGCACTGTTTTTTAACAACACTGGTGCTCAGACCGGAGAAATTTACAGCTTTTCATCTTCTGACATTGCCATCGAGTTTATGTTGCGTTTGCAGAGCCGTTCTGGGACAATAATTTCTTACACAACAACAGAAACGTTTGCTGTGACCTACTCAGGTACCGTTAAACTCCATTATGCAGATACAGTATTGGATACTCTTGCTGTTCTAGAAATTGGCAAATGGAACCAAATCACACTGGTGTGGTCAAAGTCAACTAAGATTCTTCGATATTACCAGATAGATTCAGAACGTCGAGTACAAAGTCGGAATTTTCCTGTTTCTACAGACGTGAACATGTTCGAGCCGGGCGGTGTTTTGGCGATTGGTTTCTGGAGGCCATCGCCTACTGGTCGTGGTAACCCTCCAATAGGGTCATTTGTTGGTGATATAGATGAACTTAGAATCTGGAACAAGAAGCTTGACCCTTTTGCGGTGTCAGCCAACTTTAAACGAAATCTTGATTGCAAGGATGATTCTCTGGCAAGTTTGTGGAAGTTTAATGAGGGGGAAGGAAGTGTTGCCCATGATTGTGTCTCAACAGCTCATATCCTACTGCCGTCGTCCATCTGGCGCGCTCCACTGTGGGTATTCTCAACAGCGGATATTCCTCAGTTTGCATCATCTGTCTCCAAAGTGTATGACTATAAGTTCGAAGGAAAAATAACTAGAATGTTTGCAGAACAAACATGCAGAAGTTTGGTATATAGCTCCAAACATTGTTCTGCTGTAAACTACGCCGTATTGACTTATTATTATACCTCGTGCGTGATGGCCGTGACAAGAACCAGTTCAATAGAACAGCGGTATTGGACAGTAATGTCAATTGCTGACTTTTGTCAATCAATAACTCTGTCTAACAACTGGTTGGCAAGACCGTTGTGCACTTCTGTGTCAAACAAAAACTTTCCTGACTGGGTTGGTGATAACTGTGAGATTGAATGCAAGTTTGGAACATCAAGTAGATCTAACTTCAATATCTGCAAATGTATGTCAGGGTTTTACGGCAACTCTTGTGGGGCTGAATGCCCGGGAGGTTACAAGTACCCCTGTAACGGTCTTTCGAACTGTGAACCACACACCGGAACGTGCATGTGTCCCCTGAATGCGAATGTGTCTGCTGATTGTAGTATTTGTTCGCCTGGATGGACTGGAAGAGACTGCTCTGTAGCCATCGCCCACGCAGTGAACACATCTTACGTACCATATTGTCAGGCCTATGGGACGGCCCACTATACAACATTTGATGGCGCTAGCTACAACTTTGGCACTTATGGTGAATTTTTTATATTAAACACAGCTACTGTTGCTATACAGGTGCGCCAGACCCCGTGTATGCGTACGTCTTTCTGTATTTCTGCAATAGCCATGAGGGCTCAAGACTCCAATGTTACTCTTCGTGCGCCATTCACTTCAAATGGAAGACCTTTGGTTTGGATCAACAAGAAGCAAACAGAAATCAACCAACTCAAGCTAAATGGAGATTTTATATATCGGAAAATTGCACCAAATACATTTCAAATTACTAATAATAATACAATTGGTAATGGACTCATCTCCTTACGAATCAAGAGTTGGAAGCGTTATCTCTCGTTTGAGCTCGTAGTTGACTCATCGCTCTGTCAAACAGCTTCTGGTATCTGTTCATCATGCGACAAAAATGTGACGAATGATTTTACAAACTCATCTGCCAGCAAGTCTATTTGGAGCTTAACGATATCACAGGAAACCATTATCATGCTCTTCAAGGCTACGTACAGTGTATCATTGATGGACTCTATGTTTATTTTCCCAGTCACAAGCTACAAAGAGAAGAGAGTTATCACCTCCAGTGGCTATCAACTAACATTTAACGGCACCTATACCGAACCGTTTGAGGTTAATTTTTCAAAGGACAGTGATCTTACCATACAGTTTTTCGTCAAGTCACAAGCAGTTGGTGGCACTATCATATCGTACGCTACTGCTGGCACCTTCGCAGTTGTGAACGATAACACAGTTAAGATCTACATCGCAAGTAATATATACGACACCAAAGTATCTTTCTCATTTGATACTTGGTACCAGGTGACTTTGGTTTACTGGCGTGAAAGAGGTGTGCTTATTTATCACCAGCTTGACGGTAGTGGTGTTCTGGTAACACGTAAATATTTTGTTGGAAACGGGATTTTGTATCCAAATGGAACGTTGATGATTGGGCGCTGGCACAATACTCCGATGGAAGGTGTACCGCTGCGCTCATTTGTTGGAAGTGTTGATGAATTGCGAATATGGCGAAAGGCCTTAATATCCGTTGCAGTATTACAAAGCTTCTCGCTAGTGGTAAAGACGAAAGTTAATATATTGACATCAATGTGGCTCTTCGACGAAGGCGAAGGTAAAATTGTGCACAATGTCATGGGACCCCAGTCCAATATATATCTAAGAAGTGCCGTTTTCCAAAGACCGTTGTGGCAGTTCTCTTACGCAAGAGCCACTTCGCCAACAATCGTTACCAGTCTTGACATAAACTTTAAAAATTTGACTCTTCAATTCCAAGCTCGACGGCTGTGCCTCTCGCTCATATATGATGTGCGTCTTGAAAGAAAATGTGGACGATATTTAAACGAAGCGCACCTTCAATTTTACTTTCTAACTTGTCTACATGACATCAGATCATCCAGTGACCTTGATACTGCCTATATTGTAGTGACGATGTATGCAGATTACTGTCAAAGACGTCTACGGCTTACATTATCGCCCGCTCAGTATTTGTGCCATCAGTTTCCAAGCGGTCTTTCAATGCCTTGGATTGGAGCAAACTGTAATGTCAGCTGCGTCTTCGGTCACGAAAGCCAAGAAAACAGGAGTGTCTGTGTGTGTGATGATGGCTACTGGGGTAAAGATTGTTCCAGAGTATGCCCAGGTGGAGCTGTTCGCCCCTGCAACAATCACGGAAAGTGCAATGTCAATTCAGGATATTGTGACTGTGAAATTAACTGGAGTGGTGACAGTGCTTGTGGATTGTGCACAATTGGTTGGACTGGGTCGCATTGCTCAGTGGCCGTTACAGGAGGACACGTGCCAACCTGTTCTGCGTTCAGCGCAGGCCATTTTACAAGTTTCGATGGAGCACACTACAGTTTTTTTGGTTCTGGTGAATTCAGGCTTGTCCACAACACAAATTTCAAGGCACAGCTGAGACAAATACCTTGCGCAAATGGACACTCGAGATGTATTAATGCGTTGGCTTTCATGTTCAAATCTTCGTGGCGTGTCATTTTCCATGCACCGTACATAGAGGCAGAGCGGCCAGTTATATGGGTTAATGGGGTCATTGCTAGCTTTACATCAACGAAGTACCGAATAGGAGGAGAGGTGTTCTTGGAACAACAGTCTTCCACAGTTTACGCCATTATAGATCGTGCCTTCGGAATATATATAAGATTACACGTAATTAGCAGGCGGATGATGTTTGAAGGGATACTTCCGCAATCGCTATGCAGTGGCACTTCGGCAGCGTGTGGAAACTGTGATGGCAATCGCGCAAACGACCTTAACGAAACTGCAAGTGAAGTACTTGAAAAGCTGTGGAGGCTTGCACCTGGAGAGAGCTTATTTGTGTACAACTATGGGCAGTATAGCGAGGAGCCAGCTCCGACAGGTGGAGAGTACGGCTTGCACTTCAAAGGCGTAGGTGTGTCTACTGACTTGCTGCCCGACATCTTTAAAGAAACGTTTGTGACTATAGAACTGTTTTTCAAAACCAGCGTTGGGGCTGAGGGTGGCGGCGTTTTATTTACTTACAGCAAGGCAACAGCATTCACTTTGTATATCCACGACACTATAAAGGTTCGTGTTGGTGCTGTAGTTTATGATTCAGGACTTAAACCGGAGTTCGATAACTGGAATAAGGTCACAGCAATCTACAACCGTGCAACAGGGATTTTGAATTGCTATCACATCAGCTCCCAAGGGGTTGTGTCCGTCAAGTCCATCATGATATTAACTGATTTATTTGCGAAATATGGAACAATTGCTATTGGTCAATGGGTACCAGGTTTTGAGGACGTTGCAGTTGTGAACTTGAAAGGATTCGTGGGATACATAGACGAAATACATGTATGGACAAGAGACTTTCATGAAAATGAAGTACGGGCCAACTGGCGTGTAAACGTACAAAGTTACAGCCGTCATTTGGCAATCTTGTGGAAATTTAATGAAGGTGAAGGTAGATTGGTATATGATTCAGTCTCGCATGTACATCTGCATATTCCAGTAGTTACGGACGCACCGGTTTGGATTTTCAGTTATGCTACCGTTGAGATTCTTCCTATGAGTAACATCGTTACCTTCCAGAACGCCACTCTCGAGCCCCTTGCCAAGCACTGGTGTAATGAGCATATTATAAAGTCCTCACTTTCCAAAAGCTGCGTTGATATGGGTAGTGGAAGTAATCACTACTATTACAGAGCCTGCCTGAGACAGATTGCGTCCCATAACTCGCTTTTCGTTGGAATAGAGGTGGTGATAGCCTTCGCAGATACCTGTGAACTGTCTCTGAACTTGACTAACTGGCCAGCAAAGCTGATGTGCAACTATCCCATCTTCAAGAATTCACGTTTGATGATTTGGTCCGGAATGGTGTGCAATGTCCCGTGTGTGTATGGGTACAGACAACTGAGTCAAAATAGCAGGTGTGTGTGTGATCAAGGATTCTGGGGCAGTTCTTGTTCAAAAGCTTGTGTGGGAGGGCCTGGGATTAACGCTTGTTATCGTCACGGCAGTTGTGCAACTGACAGTGGAATCTGCATTTGCCAACCACGGTGGCTTAGCAGTTATAACTGTTCACGTTGCATTCCAGGGTACTTGGGTATAGACTGTTCTGTTGGTGTTTCAGTAAATCGTTCTCCTGAACCGTCAAACAAAGGAACGCTAATTGCATCTGTATCAGGAAATGGCCATTATGTTGCATTGGATGGAACAAAGATCAATTTCAGGGGAGCGGGCGAGTTTACTGCTTTCGCGTCTGCATCCCTCGGCGTTACTGTTCAACTTCGCCAAGTAGCAGTTGGTGGACGCGTTCGTCTAAGATGTGGCGCTATTCGTGTTGGTGGCAATGTGATTGCTATTCATAGCAATATTGGTACAACAAGCCGAATTATCGTAACATACAATGGTGTTCAAGTAAGTTCCAAAGCACATATTGAAATTGCTGGAACTGGATTTGTGTACCGGAGAATCTCTCACAAAACGTATGGGATCTTTGGCCCAGATAACTTTCAACTGTACTTTTACCATCGATCTGTATATCTGGATGTAACTTTGTCCATGGATCATTCGCTTTGTCAAAATGCTTGCGGGTTCCTAGGAAGTTGTAGAGCAAATCTCAAGACAATGGTTCCACTACATTCTAACTGCACCTCTGAGAGATTGCTCAATGCTTTCAATCAGTCCAATGTTACACAAACAGATATTGATGACTACATTAAGCGCTGGCTTGTACCGAAGAACGACAGCTTGTTCGCAAGTGTTCTTCAGATCGCCGAAGAAGCTCAGGTGACAGTTGCTGCTGGAAGTTGTCTATTTTTTAACGGCACTGCTGCCATTACCGCACCTATTGTAAACATCTATCAAAGTAATGCTATCACGTTGCAGTTTTTTGTAAAACCACGCAGCTCACCACTTTCTGGAGGAGTAATAATTTCTTATGCATTGGCGGAAACGTTTGCAATAACGAACAATGGAACAGTAAAACTATATTTTGGTACTAGAGAGTTTGACACTTCACTAACCCTAGATCCAGGAGTGTGGAGTCAAATCTCGTGTGTATACAGACGCGATTCCGGACTACTTCAGTTCTATCTGATCAATTCAATAGGTGTCATACAAGCTCGAATGTTTTTTATTGGTGTCGGAGCGTTTCAGTCAGGTGGAACTTTAGCCATTGGCCTGTGGCAAATCACGACTGTCGCAATTTCAGTGCCAGGATTTGTGGGCTGGATTGATGAACTACGAATATGGAACAAACGCCTTGACTCTGTCACGATACAGCAGGGATGGCAGTTGAACATTGAAGCATCTCTTCATGGTCTGGCAGCCTTGTGGAAGTTAAACGAAGGAGAAGGATACCTTGTTCGGGAAGCATTAGGAAGGGCTAATATCATCCTTGCCAGACCTCCATGGAAATCCCCACTATGGTTTCCCTCCGACCTGAAGATATCTGCCAAAAGCGAATTAAAACTTTTATTCCCGAACGAGACCTTCAAAAACGACTCAATTGAATTATGTACTAAACTTCTTCTAAGAGGACCTTTCGCAGCACAATGTGGCAACGCCTCGCGGAACCCAGACTTTTTTTATCGTTCCTGTATTTCGGATATCCTTGCTATGGGTTCCTTGGAAGCAGCGCAGATATCACTAATGGTAATGGCTTCAGAATGTCAAGCGGCGCTAAACGTATCCAAACTTCCGGGTCAAAGTCTCTGCAGTGTTTTACCAACAGGACGGTATAACAACTGGGTTGGACACAACTGCACTGTCAAGTGCGTCTTCGGCCAATACAAACATAACAAATGTCGCTGTGATGGAGGATACTGGGGTAGAAACTGTTCATTTGAGTGTCCAGGAGGTGCTGTGAACCCATGTTTTGGCCATGGTCATTGCGATGTTGAAAGTGGAAAATGTATTTGTAAAGCGAACTGGCGAGGTAATAGCATTTGCTCAAAATGTACTCCAGGATGGATCGGTCGGCACTGCTCAATGGCAGTTTCCAAGCAGCCGTCTTCTGTGAATAGCTCAATCTCCGTGAGAGTTTGCACTGTGATCGAAGGTGGACGCGTTTTGGCATTTGATGATTCAATGTATAGCTTAACCGCTGTTGGTGAATTTGTTCTAGTTAATGCAAGTTTCTTAGAAGTACAAGTGCGCCAAATTCCATGCGATTCAAACACCATTTGCATTAATGGACTGGGCGTCAAGTTTAGGAATTTGGAGTTGAGCTTCCATGCACCTTACGAAAAGCATCTTGCTCCGACAATATACGCTAACAGTGAGGAATTATCAATCGGCGCCAGCCCTCCTTCTGCTTTACGCACACTTAACGTGTCAATTACTCAAGGATCGGCCAACTTATACAGTCTGTCGATATCTCACTACCTAACTATTAAAGCTGTAATATTTGATTGCTATATGACGCTGGAATCGGTAGTCTCTACGGAAGTTTGCAAAGTTGTACAAGGTCTGTGTGGTTCCTGTGCTAGTATATTACCCTTTATCAATACCACTGCAGCTCAAAATGAGACGATCACTAAAACCAAGCCCATTACAGTTCTGGAAGGAGTAGGTATTTCTAATAGTACAAGAGGCAGTATCAACGACTTCGTGAGGGAAAAACTTTCTGTGAGACCAGGAGACAGACATGTAATCGTCATAGATAAAGTAAAGCGCAAGGAAACTCGTGTAGTGTACGGCGGAGGATACAGTTTGTATTTCCGATTTACAGCAGTCATTTCATACAATGTAGTTAAGGTGTTTTCCAGCAATACTATCACGATCCAGCTGCTGGTGCGATCTTGCGATCCAAAACTGTGTGGAGGTTGTATCTTATCTTATGCGTCTCGCGTAACATTTTACATCACAAACTTTGTCACTCTGAAGTGCGTTATAGGAACAAGGGTTTATGATACCGGGTTCGCAACCGAACCAAACAAGTGGAATCAAATATCTGTTGTATTTCTGCGTTTAGAGAAGAAAATGCAAGTGTTTCTGGTCAACTCGGCTGGACTTGTCCGTGTAAAAGTTTTTATAGTAACTGTGGATCCCTTTACCGAAGGCGGATCTTTGGCATTTGGATTATGGCAGCCATCGTCAGGAACAATTAGCAGACAATCCACTGGTACCTTCCAAGGAGACATCGATGAAATTCGTGTATGGAGTATCCCGTTTGATTACGCTTTGATCAAGCAAAGTTGGCTTGGTAATGTACAATTTGGCGCTCCTTCATTATCTGGACTGTGGAAAATGAATGAAGGCGGAGGATTTGAGGTGAAAGACACAGTCTCAAACATTAACCTTGCGTTGCCTAATTACCCTATGAAAGACCCTGTTTGGATATTTTCTGATGCTCCGATTGCTGTTGTACCTTTTGTGAACCCCAATGAATCGAATGAAACTTTGAGGGTCATTGCACGTGGCAAGTGCTTGGACCTGTTATATAGTGGACCAATATACAATGCCTGTTCAGAACTAGGAAATGTTACTCTCGATTTTTACTTCAGTGCATGTCTAGAAGCAGTAGTTAAGAGTGGTGTTGTTGTAAACTCTTTGGATGTTGTAATTGCATTGTCGGATTATTGTCAAACTGTCTTGGGACTGGATTTCTGGCCTGCACAACCTCTTTGTAACAACTTTTTGGGAAAGAGATTTCCGAATTGGATTGGAGACAACTGCACGGTTTCGTGTATATTTGGAACAGCCTCAAGGAGTAAGAAGAACACGTGTGTTTGCGACAAAGGGTATTTCGGAAATAACTGTTCAAATATTTGCCCAGGTGGGGCTGAAAACGCGTGTAACAAACATGGCATCTGCGATGTTACATCCGGGAGATGTCGCTGTCAACTAAATTGGCGTGGAGATGGCAACTGTACCACGTGCTCTAAAGGATGGATTGGAAGTGATTGTTCCCTGTCTTTATCACAACATGTGATTATAAATGAGTTGAGCGGTGTTGGAAGCATAGGCATTGGAGCTCTCATTACAACCTTCAGTGGTGTTAGTTTCGTTATGCGAGTTACTGGCGAGTACTATCTCATTCGTTCGGTCTATGCGCCTGTTGTTGTACAAGTTCGTCTTGTCAGATGCTTCGAAGAATCATCTTGTGTCAATGCGATTGCGTTGCGTGTGACGTCACACACATTAGTCATTCATGGACCATACACAACAGAGGGACGTGCTGTGCTATGGCTCAATGGCGAACTAGTGAACCTTGATTTTCATTCGATAACTCTTGAGCTTCATGGTTTCCATGTAGTGCGTTTGTCTTCCGTACACTATGAAATTATACTTCCTAATTTACAGCTGACGATTCGCGTAAGTGGACGGTACCTAAGTTTGAGTACATATGCATTTGGGCTCGTCTGCAAAGACTCCTCCGGGCTGCTGGGAGCCTGTAATAGAACAGTACTGGATTCCTTGCTTTCTTATTCTCCAGTTATAAACTGCTCCGAAAGTGTTCTTAACCACAATGTATCATTCGGATTTAATTTAAGTGCTGGCCAAGTTACCCTGAACTCTTCCGTTGGAACTCAAGACATGATTATCAAGCTTACCAAGAAACTGCAAATACTAGAATGCCATAGCTTGTTCGAGTATAAATACAAAGCTGTCGTGGAATATCGCCAAGCTAACGCAGGATACACCTTGTTCTTCAACGGCACAGCAGTGATCTCTACCGTTATCAACATTCCATTTGAAAGTAATGATATTACGATGGAATTAATGTTTAAGACCGTTCAGTTTGGTGTGATCATGTCATATACTAAGCTCCAAACACTCTTTCTTACCAACGCTGGTGGAACTTTCACTATCTATATTGGAGACTTAGTCTTTGGGACAAATATTACAGCAGAAGTAAACGAGTGGAATCAAATTAACCTTGTGTTCGAAAAGTCAACCACATTACTTCATTTCTATTATTTCCGGTCCAATGGACTTCTGCAGAGGGTGGATATCAAAGCTGGGTTGGATTTATTCGTTCCTGGAGGAACTCTTGCACTTGCAGGATGGCAACCATCACTTGACGGAACTGGACCTCAACCAATCCACTTCTTCGTGGGATTCATAGACGAGGTTCGGATATGGACTCGAACTTTTCATCCAGCGATTATTCTTCAAACTTGGAAGCGAAGTGTCGAGGTGTCAGCCAAGGCATTGGCGCGTCTATGGCATTTCAACGAAGGCGAAGGGAAAGACGTTGTTGACAAGATCGTGGGTGCAAAACTAGTTTTTGGAGCAAAACCCTGGAGATCACCAGTATGGCATCTCTCAGGGCTTCAATTGAAAGACCCATTCTACAAGAAAGAACCAACAGACGAACTTGCAAATTTTACGCTACAGACTAGGGCTGAAGAATTCTGTCACCATCTCATACTGTCAGGTCCACTTTATTCTTCGTGTAAAAGTCTTGGCTCAGGTATAACAACGTTCTACTTCAGATCGTGTATTCAAAGGATTGCTGTTACAGGGTCACTGTATATGTCCATGGACGTTGTCATAAGCTTTTCAGATTACTGTCAAGTATCTCTTAACCTCACAGAATGGCCAGCTAAATTGCTATGTAATGCATTCCTTGGAAGAAAGTTCCCAATATGGTTTGGTCCTGATTGTAATTACAAGTGTGTAAATGGAAAAACAGTTGTACCAGACAAATGCGAATGCTACCGCGGCTACTGGGGAAGCCAGTGTTCACGGGTTTGTCCAGGAAGTTCGCTGACGCCTTGTTATAATCATGGCTATTGTCATTCTGGAACCGGTCAGTGTCATTGTGACGCAAATTGGAAGGGGACTCAAGACTGTCGACTTCCATCTTCTGGCTGGTTCGGATTAGACAGTTCTATCGCTACTGTTTCGTTGCCACCCTCGCGTACTTCGCATGCTGTTTCAACCTTTGGAGGCCATTACGTTACCTTTGATGGCTGCAGCTATACACTTGTTGCTGTTGGAACATTCTTTGTCATCTATGTCCCTGAAGAAGGATTCGCCCTCCAAGTGCGACATGTACCTTGCAATCTCCAGAGCGTGTGTGTTAATGCTATAGCATTTTCTGTTGATTCGGTCACAGTATCATTCCATGCTCCCTATCAAACTGGTGCTTTTCCTACTCTATGGGTGGACAATACATTGATCAAGATAACCGGCCACAAAGTTACATTAGGTCCGGCTTACGTTGGTGTTTCGTTATGGCTTGAATCACGAGATCGCTATGTAGTCTCCTGGCTGAACAACTTCAAGCTATTTATTAGAATAGAAGGAAGATACTTGAGTTTCAAGGTAGATATCAACTCTTCGTATTGCTACAATTCGACTGGTTTGCTTGGTACTTGCAACAGGAACATTGAAGACGATTTTACTCCAATATTGCAGCAAGGTATTTCATTGACAAATACGACACAAACAGACATTAATGTCATATTTGGACGAAACTCGAGTGTGGATACTCCAAAAAGTCTCTTTGTTTTGGATTATGAAAATTACCATGAGCAGTTGGTACCAACTGGAGGAGTGTATGCTTTGTTATTCAACAAAACTGGAGCGTCGTCGGTGCCCTTAGTAAACACTTTCGGAGCTGAAGTTGATATGACCATCGAAATTTTGTTTAAACCGTTCAGGATTGGTGGAACTCTTCTTTCGTATGCAGTTGAATCCACCTTTGCTATTACCATTCAATCCACAATAAAGATATTTCATGGAAAGCTTGTATTAGACACAGGAATCAACATACAGCTAGACGTTTGGAGCCATCTATCTCTTGTGTGGCATCACCAAAAATTGACTCTTGAGTTCTATTTTTTTAGTCATAAAGGAAGTATAGTGAGAAAATCTTACATTTTGGGTTCCAACCCGTTCCATCCAGGCGGCATGATACATCTTGGGCAGTGGGATCTTTCACCAGGAGAGACAGAAGCAAAGACTCGACTGTCGTTTGTCGGGGTAATTGACGAGCTACGTGTATGGAAACGATCGTTTGACCCTGTACTTATACAACAGAACTGGAAAATGAACGTTCTTCCAACTCACCCAGATGTATCGGCTTTGTGGAAGTGCGATGAAGGAGAAGGAAATGTCGTGCTTAACTTAGTCACCGACGAGCACATCTTTTTCCCTCGGAAACCTTGGCCACAACCAACCTGGGTATACTCGGATGCTGATGTTTATAAAAACTTTACTTCATCAGAGAAACCATTTGAGATATCATTTAACAACAAGGATCTAGAGAACGAAGCGACTTCATTCTGTTTGGAGATCTTCTACAGACATTCCCTTGATAGGCATTGTGGCACCTTGTCTGCCGAGCGAGACTTTTACTATTTGGTTTGTTTGAAAGACATAGCAATCAGTGGAAGAATGAATGCCGCCATTACATCTGTGATATCGTTTTCTGATCATTGCCACGATGTGCTCAGTTTATTCTTCTGGCCCGCCCAAAAACTTTGCAACAAATTTCCAGGAATTCCTTTTCCCTTGTGGATTGGCGATGAGTGCAATGTCAAGTGCGTGTTTGGTACTGCAGACCCTCGTGATAGAAACATCTGCATTTGTGACAAAGGCTATTGGGGAAAGGAATGTTCTAAATTGTGTCCCGGTGGTATTCGCAACACATGCGAAGATCATGGCCGCTGTGACAATGTTACTGGAAAGTGTGTCTGTGACGTCAACTGGCGAGGAGATGAAAACTGCAGTAGTTGTAGCCCTGGTTGGAGAGGACGTTTCTGTCAGTTTGCAGTATCCAAAGTTTCTTCTGTTTCTTATGTCACAGCCTCCATAGGCCACGAGGGGTATTTTACAACATTCTTTGGAGCGAGTTTTAAATACCGAGTACATGGTGAGTTTTATCTAATGCAAACGATAATAGATAACTTTGTTCTCCAAATCCGACAAGCTTCATGTGTGAGGAAAGGGAAACACATGCCGCTTTGTACAACTGGGTTTGCATTCAGTTACAAGAACATCAGAGTAGCAATTCGAGCCCCTATTGTAAGTCTTTCAGCAACAGGTATAATCGTGCCTATTGTGTGGTTGAATGAAAGAATTGTGCGAGTAGATCACGTAACGAAGCTCTCGGTATACTTCACTATGGTTCGTATATCAAGTGTAACATTTCACATCAGTGGACCAGAGGGTGTCCTGTTCATACTGACAGTGGGAAATATTCTAAGCATCAACATTCAAGTGTCTAGCATGTTTTGCCAGAACACAACCGGTCTTCTGGGTTCGTGCACGGATTATAACTTCGGCCAAAACGGAACTAACATCGAGTCCTTGTTGAATCTGCTGACGTCGAGTTCAGCGGTGCAGCAAAACAAAAGCCTATTTGTGTATCAGTTCCTCTCATATCACGAGCATCGTTATGTCACAGGTGGCGGATTTACTCTGTTTTTTAAGGATAGCCTTGTACGTTCCCGGCCGCAGTACCTTTCCCGGGTGAACATCCTGACAATAGAGCTTCTTGTTAAAATCCATAAGTATGGTGGAACTATTCTATCCTATGCCCACCAAACGGCTTTTGCTTTGGTCAATGAGAAAACGTTGAAAGTTGTTTATCGGGATATGGTATTAGACACTGAAATAAGCAATGAAGTCGCAAAATGGAACCAAATCTCATTGGTATTTAAAAGGTTTAGTGGGGTTCTGCAACTGTACCACTTCAACTCAAAAGGTGTGTTGTCAATCCGGGTCTTTAAATTGGACAAGCACGTCTTGATGGACGGTGGGGTTTTGGTTCTCGGTCAGTGGCAGTCATCGCATGAGCGAAGCAGCAAACCACCGCTGTCCAGCTTTATTGGAGAAATTGACGAGATTCGCTTTTGGGAAAGACGCACAAATCCAGATCTCATCCGTAGAAATTGGCGATTGAATGTACAGGTTGGACGTTATCGGGGTTTGCTCCACCTGTGGAAGTTCAATCAAGCAGATGGTTCTATAATCCGTGACTTGGTCTCTGACAACCATCTTTATATTGTCAAGTTTCACGAGCCATTCTGGGCCTTTTCTGATGCTGACATTCCAAAGTTGAGCGCCGATAACATTGGATTTGGAGATTTGTCACTACAGATAAAGGCAGAGGCATACTGTTTCTCCTTAATACTTGCTGGGCCTCTTTTCAACAACTGTGAAGAAATTGGAGTTCCAGTGGCTCAGTTTCATTACAAGGCCTGTTTGAGTGATATTGCGCTTTCGAAGGAATTGAACTGGGCAGTTTACTCTGTGGTGTCATATGCAGATTACTGCCAAACTGCACTAAAGCTGACCGTGTGGCCCGCTAAGGAACTATGTCACCATTTTCCTGACGGGCGGTTTCCTTACTGGATTGGGCGTCGCTGTGAGGTGCGATGTATGTTTGGATACGCAGTGCCAGTACGCAATGCTTCAGAAGGGGTGATATGCGCATGCGAACAAGGATACTGGGGAGCTGATTGTTCCAACTTGTGTCCGGGAGGATTGTGGAATGTGTGTAACGGACACGGCTCATGTGACCCAGTGAATGGAACGTGTGTTTGTGATCCTCACTGGAGGGGAGCATCTTCTCCTGTTACCGGAGAGACGCAAAATAGAACGCAACCCTCTAATTGTTCACAGTGTACTGCCGGATGGACGGGATTTGATTGTGCCATCGCTGTCGAGAAATCTATAAAGGAAACTAACAAGACAGGACTGTCAATAAATTTTGGCGATCCTCATTTTACAACGGTTACAGGAGTTAACTATCACTTTGAAGTTCCGGGCTCGTATCGGTTACTCAATTTATCAGGACTTGACATCCAAATCTTGCAAGTACCATGTGACAATCGGCTCTCCTGCCGAAGGATTACTGAAATTGCTGTGAATACAACCACGATATTTCTGTCTGTGATGTATAACTCTTCTGGCGAGGTGTCGACCTTATTGGTAGACCATGTACAAGGCCAATCAACATCTCTTCTTCGATCAAACTCTTGGCAAAATGTTGGCTACTTAGCCTACCGTTGGATTCACTCCAAAATATTGGAAGTAGAAGAAAAAAAGATGAAGATCAAATTAACCATCCTTTTGTACTACAGAACTCTCGGGGTGGCGGTTGAGGTGCCGTTTGAAATACGGGATAAGACAACTGGAATCTGTGGCAAGGAAAAAAGTGACTGGGTATCAGATTTTCAATCGCAATCAAAGAACAACACAAACGCAACGGATATTAGTCAGGCAATACTAGATGAGAGGATCAGTGTTCAAGAATCAATTAGCAAACCTGATGTGATCTTGCAGAATAGATTCTCAGGATTTTCTTTCACTGGTGCTGGTTATATGTTAACGTTTGGGTCTCACAAGCAGGTTGTGTTTATAGGAGACAGTTCTTACCAAAAGCTAGACGAGGTTACCTTTGAAGTCTGGATCTGCTTACTAAACCAAATCCCTACCGTTTCACATCCGTGTTCAGCCTCACGCGAAGGCGACCATATGCGGGCTACTATTACAAACCATGCGCCCTTGAGGTCAAAACATGCCATTTTGTCATCCTCCACCAAATCAGGGAATTTTGCTTTACTTTACAACCGTGGAATAAAACTTAATTGTTTCAATCACGAGGTAAACACAGGATTGAACATTTCAGAAGGAATATGGTATCACGTGGCTGTCACATGGAGGAACAACGATGGACGTATACAGGTTTTTGTGAAGTCTCAAAGACGCTCCACGGTCTCCACGTCCATATACGGTCTTGGTATTGGACAGCAATTTTCTCTTGATGGTTTTCTCCAGCTGGGCAGGTAAATATGCCAACATTGTTTGTATTCATATTACTGGTATTGCACTTATTACAAATGCTGTTGATCTAGTCCCATTCTACGTTCTATTAGTTGTTGTAGTGGCGACTGTAACAATAATTGTGATCGTAGATGTGGCTGGAACCGTGAAAGCATCGTGCTTGTGACCTCTGATGGCAACTGACATAGCTACGACTGCGAGGATTTCTGCGACCGCGACCAATCATAAATAACCTTGACAATGACTTTGATAATGACAGTGAGTGAGTGACTGATTGATTGAATTTAAGCCGTGATTACCTGTGTCACTTCCTTTGTCTGCTTGGCTGTAATCGTAACTATGAAGTGGTGACCATTACATCTGTTGTTGCATGGTTGTGATTGCATCTGTGACTGTACACGTGACTCGTATTGTGACAATAATTAAAACTATGATTTCAGCTATGGGCAACAACATTCTAGGTAGTATAGTAGTACAATCAGGATGGAAACATATTGCAAATCTTGTAAATGCCGTATTTGCTCATATGGTGTTGTAAATACGGCATTTACCATGTTTGCTATAGGTATAAACTTGTATTTGCATCATATTTTCCCCATGGAAAACATGTGCAAATCCAATTTTTCGTCCTGTCTGGAGTCTTGCAGATCCTTCACGCCCGATGTTATCCACATGATCATTTCACGAGAGGTATTGGCCCAGTATAACTTCTAGATTCTGGAACTGGAACTGATATAGGCTCGTAACAGGACAGGTACATTAAATAATTTCCTGAAAATACGCACAAAACTTTTGGAAATCTTCTCTTCTCCCCAAAATTCTCATAAATATTTCAAAACATCTCTACACACTAACTTGTATTAGCATTTTATCGGCATGAAAAAGCAGCTGTCACTGTTGAAACAGTTGAACACAAAGATTATTGGTTGAATATATCAGGATTATTTATTTCATTATTTAATATTCCTTGCCAGAGTGATTAACAACAACAACAACAATAACAAAGCCTTTATTTAAAGAGGGTGACACTTGACAGTAAAAACAACTGATAAATTCGTGGCCCTCAAAAAAGTGATAAAATATCTCTATAAACATAGGGTTATGTTACTTATTTTATAATTGATATTGCGAAGAGTCTCGAAAATTATTATCATAATATCAACGGATATTGCGTTGATAAATATCCAGTTACAGGTTGGACCTTTAAAGAAAACTACCGAGGAATCTTCAGCTGACTAAAAGCAACATCGTCTTCAGGGGCGTAACCAGGGGAGGGTTCCAGGGGTTCCGGAACCCCCCTCTCGCGCCTATTTTTAACAGTGATTTTATCCCAGCGAGAGTGTAATGGACTCTCGATTCCTGAAATTCTTCGTTTTGTGATAAACACGTTCGCTCAACGGCAACCAAGGCGGCTTCTGTTTGCGTAATGTAAACGCCAAAGTCTTGTACGTACGTAATGTAAGGATTTAGACCAACCGTTTTCGTTGGAACCAATTTGAATCCCCCCCCCCCCCCTCCTAGAAATCCTGGCTACGTCCCTGATCTGTAGAGTAGACAAACAGAAAGATTTTAGCAAATCTTCTTTTAATTACCAATATGCTAATGTTTTCCTTTTACGCGCGGCTTAATACTTGCTATAGATGGAAATAGTAAATTTAGTGTAAGCCTGTCAAAACGGAAAACTGAATTATCGAAGTGCTTTTCTATTAAGACCTTCGAAAAGATTGTACAATCTTTTTCTTATTTGGAATTATTGGAAATTCTTGTAACAATAGAGGAAATGAACAAAGACGGTCTTTGAAGTTCATATCCTGAAAATCTTTTTCAAGGGCTATATGTTTACCGTTAGTTACCACCTGCAGTTCTTAATGCAAAGGAAGAACGACTTCCAATCAATTAATAAACTGGTAAAAATACTTAGAATAGCAGACAGTAAACCCCAATAGTTCTTACAAAATAGGTATTCTAAAATTGTTTTTGACTGACTGGCGGATCTCTGTTATTCGCCAGCAGTAGAGAAAAGGATTCAAAGAAGAATTCATAAAGACAACAGTACCACTCGCGTCTGCCAATAAAACGGACAAGGGGGATGTCCCCACATCTATCCGAAGAGAAATGAAAACAAGAATAAATGGAATATAGCACAACACGAAAAATCCATGAATGTACAACATAGTGAAGATAGTTTTCTTGTATCGAGTAATGTTGAGAAACACTTGATTTCTCCCCTGTGTTACTTGCTCTTCCACATTAATTTGAACTTGGTGACGTTGGACAATTCGGTAAATTTCCCTGTAGCAGCAGCCGTTGACACCCGTCAAAACGATAACCCAAGAAACAGTAAAAGACCCAAAAGTCAGGATTGTTACTTTTATACGTAATACCTGGGTAGCAACTCCTGTTAGCCATATTATTAATAAAACAAGCAAAACTCGAGTGTTGGTAACAAGTTCCTTAAAACGAAGGTGAAGATGAAGAGCAAGGAGTCTTTCCACTGTTAGAGCGGTTATGGTGAACAAAGAAATTGTTATTAATAGATACGAAGTTGAGGCCATCGAGATGAATGCGGAACACCACACATTAAACTTCGGTACAAATCTGGCAACTAAACTTACTACGAAAGCTGGTTGCACAATCAAACCAACTCCCAGGTCCGATACGGCCAGTCCAGAGAGAAGGATATTGGTTGGTGTTTGTAAAGATGGCGTTTTCCAAACTGCAGAGAGAATCAGTGCATTTCCGAATGTTGCTGTGGAAGCCAGTATGCAGTTAGTCACAGTAATTACAAGGTATGTTGTGTAGTATAGAACGTCTTGATTTTCAACAACATACATAGCATAGTCCTCGTAATCAGAAAACTGACAAACTTCACTTGGAATTGTAGATGTGAAATTGCCGTGAAGGTTGTCCATTTTCTTGTATAATTGTTTTCTCACCAAAATGTAGCTGCTTCTGTAATTGTTCCGGAATTTAAAAACCCAGCTTAAGATCAGTCTTAAAGAGAAATATCTTTTTCTCGAGAAAGCTTCTTTTCGCAAGTTCGAAAAACGCGGAAGTATCGTGCAGAAGGAAAGCAGCTGCATCGCATCAAAGGATCAATAATTTCACAGCACGTGTGATTTCTTTTGTTTCAAACAGTTAAGAAATAACTAAAGCATCGATGAATTTTTTCTAGATATTATATAACCTCCCAGGCATCTAGCTAGAGCCAATGGCGCCGGCCTCTTCGATATTTTTATAATATTCCTTATAAGATCTAATTAAATACAACAAAAAAACACATTACTGCTTACAATTTATGGTAGATTTCCGAAGGTGCTTTAATTGAAGACATCCAATTACTGAATCTTTTTTTCTCGTAACTGAAAAACACTTGGGTGCACTTAACCATTTATCTCTAACTGATTATATTCGAAATGGAAAATCACCTGCTGAAACCAAATAAAGAACAAGCCACCGGAAAAAGCCAATCAGAGCTTGAGCTGAACATTTGGCAAAGAATTATAAAATTAGATTGAACTAAGTGCACTTCCACCACTTAAGAACGCCAGACTTTTTAGCCCTATGTTTTAAAATAACTAGTATTCCGATTTCGAATTGCTTGAAACATATTAACATAATTGTATCATGAAAAAAATTTTTATTCTAAACTTGCGAATTCTGAATTGAGGAATGTTATTGTTAAACAAAATGCATTTTACTCCATAAACTGGAAGGAAAGTGTGTTACGGTTAGAAGAATTATAGATCCTCGCAGTATATAAACATAACAGTTTTCAAAACACACGTTAAAAGCGCCAAATTTTGTTATAGGACAGCCAAAATGGATTGTTACAAGCCATAGCGTACTCACCCATTTAAAAATGGAGCATTTTATATTTGCCTTTAGGTAAAATTACTCAAAAAAGAGAGAAGTCAAGTCATTTTCAAGCGCGATATAAGACCTTTGAACATTCGGATGAGACAACTGACAGCAATGTAGCTTTGCGTGTGTCATCGTTCAACCAAAGTAGTTATATGTTGTGTATTTCACAGTGAGGGTGAGACGTTTCAGTTGTCATTTCGCGCGCTAGCCCTTTCAGTCAGAGCAAAAGACGAAACACAAGAAATGAATTTTTAGTTGATATATATTATCATTTGGTTTGCTCGCCGATGTAGACAACCTAGCTTTTTAGAAACTAGCTTTGACTGCCAAAGATTGAATATATTGGTAATCGTTGTAAAAGTTTGTAAAAGATGTATCCCTATTGCTAGTTGCGTATTCAGTAAATAGCAACCGATGCTTTATTGGCATAAGCAATATCTATCCGAAACTTTTGTACAATTTGCGTCAGGAGTTCTTCATCTGGTTTGTTGCATGTATTATAATGTAAGGCAGCACACATTGAACATCGTCCTCTTTAGAGCTTGACGGAATTCGGCCATTCTCCAACAGTAAATAAGTGGATTGAAACTGGAATTCATCCACATGAGGGTCGTGACATAATGGTCAGCTAAATACAAGTTTACGTCTGTTCCTTGCGTGACATGACTAACCATCACGCAGCCAAATGGGAGGTAACACAACACAAACAAACCAACTACGTACGTCAAGGTGATGATAGACTTCCTGTATCGCGTTATATTAGTTGTCGATTGTTCCTGTGCTGTATGAACGTGAATCTGCGACTGGTGATGACGCACTATTTGGAAAATCTTGTAATACGACAACAATGTCAGCAAAAGAAAAATTATTAAACCGAAAATCATTAAAATGAACGATACTATTTTACTGAAGAAACGCAATATCTGAACAAGAAGACCAGCAGCCCAGGTGAAGAATAGTACAACGAGAGTTCGTTTTATAGTTATTAGTTCGTGGTAGCGAAGGTGGAATTTTAAAGCTAAAAGCCGCTCCAGGCTCATGCAGGCCAGAGTCAGGAAAGACACAGTTGTTAAAACGTAAGTCGTTGCTTGTCCAGCGAGCCACATGCGAATCCAATACGGACTTTCTTCGATTTGTGCTACCTTAGAAATGACAAACAAAGGTTGGACGAGCAAACCAACACCCAGGTCTGACAAAGCGAGTCCAAAGAGCAGAACGCTTGCCGGTGTATGAAGAGATGGAGTTTTCCACAATGTGATGAGAATGAATGTATTTCCAATAATTGCAGTTACAGAAGAAAGAGAATTGAGGATAGTAACGATGACAAATGTAAAATACACTTGAAAATTGGCCTTGGGCTCAAACTCGAAGTGAAATGGGTTAGAAGACGCATTCCCGTACATTTCAAAACAAATATGTATATCGGATTTAATGCTTTCTGAAAACGTGGTATACTCGTGGAACTTCTATTGATTGTTTCTGCGAATTAGAGTGGCAATATTTCGATATTCTTTCAGTTTTACTTGACTGGCAGCGCAAGCGTTTCCTGAAAGCTGATGCTGATACGAATAGTGAACTTTAGCAAATGCGTTGGGTTGGCGGCGCTATATATTCAGATTGAGCTAACTTCATTTACACAGGTGCAATCACAGTGAGAAATTGTAAAAAAGTACTTTGCTTCACTGCTTTCCGCTAATCATTGTATATGAAAGGTGCCTGAAAAAACAATTATTTTTTCGTCAAGTTTCATATACATTGCAACCAATTTAATGGTTGGTCGGAAGTATTTTAATACTTTAGAAAGTGACACAAAATGCCAAAGTGAAAGAAAATAGAAATTGTGCCCTCAAGATAATAATGTGCTTGACTCCACAAGTTACCTAAAACATTGACGAGTTTAATACAAGCCTGTTTTAAAAATGTAGATGTTAGTTTTCATTTTCAAATGGAAATCTTCAAATGGAAATTTCAAAATCTTTTTGTTTTATTTTAGTTTTCGGCAGGGCAGCTGATGTGAAATACAAACTTGCCAAATCATATTGCGATGAGTTCACGTTGAAAAACTAACAAAACTGGCAAAACTTTGCACTGGCTCGCTATTTGATTGTTGATGCAAAATTTTTGTTTTTGATCGTATTACGGTGAGTTTTTACACTGTACACGGGTTTTTTAATTTTGACCGCGTTTACTTGAGCAATTAAATATATCCACCTAGCTTTTGTTCAGCCCCGAGGTGATTCCAGCTGGCAACTGTCAAAGAATTAATATGCTACAATTAAAATATACTGTTGTTGTTGTAACGACCTTTTATGGGGGAAGGGCTTGTTCTCGTATGGCTTCAAAAGATCGAATTATTTTGTTAGTTATCTTCTATATTCCCGCAATTATGATAGTTTTGCTCGGTCAAATTTATCAGCCTTCATCTATTTGGTAAAAGTTTGATGATTTCAACCATGACCGGACACGTAAAATACTTGTCAATCATGTGGATCTAATGAAAAAAAGGAGCAACTAGCTGTGCAAATTGTTTCTTTTATGGATCTTTTCTTCAACAAATGTTTGCATTTTACTCGCATACAAAGGCAGAGAAAATCCGTGAAGTAAACTGAACTCTAATGGATACCATTCTTGGAAAGTGCTTCTTGCTCAAACAACCTTTAACATGTGAGCTGATTTGAAACAGTCTAAGGATTTGATGATGAAACATGTACGTTATACTTAAATATGAATGAAACTCACTGCATTGGACTATTAAAATAACCATGAAAATGTGTTCGAGAAGTGCTGGAAATCCCCTTTCAAAATTTGTAAACTAAAAAACCTCAATGGCGGATTTCTTGTATCTGAGGCCCTGACTACAAGGAGACCGGGATATCTCATAGGAGAGAAAAACTTTTTTTACCAAGCAAAACGTTCCCGGACAATAGCACCCAAAAGACAGCTCGAAGGGTAGAGGGGTGGGGAATTTATCACTAGCCATGCGTTTACTGGGGGAAAGTAGCCCAACTGCCCGAACTTTGTAACAGGAAGACACTGGATATAGGACAACCTCGGGAAGTGTCTCATATGCTTGTGAACACGTCCGAAACGAAAGAGCGAATTAATGCGCGCCACCTAATCCCAAAGACTTAAGTAACCATAACACGCTAGCTCAAGGGGAAATCGGTCTCTTCGTCTTCCAGTAATCCACCTATTACTATTCCGTATTATATTAAAAATGCGCAATGCTATTGGTCAGAATTGATCACGTGATGAATGCTCGCACGGCCACTATTTTTCGACACAGCAGGGCCAATATCTCTAACCGCTGGCAAGCATTTAAAATTGTTTTGTTTTCGTTTTTATTGTAAAAATTGGCCGAAAATTAAGCTTCCAGGTTTGGAACAACAAATGAAACAATACAGAGCTAATAAAAAAATTCAATACCGCAAAACATAAGGAGTTAAACAAAATTACTTCATTACGTTCATCGCTCGCGCTTTTAAGCTCCATGAGAAAATTATTAATGAATCATAAAATAAATTAACCCCCTATACGCGTATTTTTCGAGTTATACAGGCCCTCATCTGAAAAAGTGTTCTCAAAGTTTCACATTCGTCCTCGTCTCTGCCTCGGGAAAATGTTCACTTTTCGGACACTTTTTCAGCCTCGAGCTTGTATTGCTCAATACAAAAAGCGTAGATGGGGTTCATTCACTAAATAGTTCGTTAACGAACTGGTTTCCAGTAATAAGTAAACTATGTTTTCCTATTGCGGGATAATCTGAACCGTGTCCTTCTCTTTCTTCGGAGCGTTTCTCAAGACAATATCAAGAGCGGTTCGTTTATTAGTTCTTGGTCAGAATTACAACGATGGGAACCGTGACATTTTCTAGCTTGGTCCCAATCACGTTCCATTTGCCTGGTTACTTAGCTTTTCAAAATGGCGGTCAAGACCTAGGTAACCGCGCAGCACAAAACAAACCGAGCAGTTGACTAGGAGCCAGGCTAGATACATACCAAGTGAGACAAGCTGTGTGAACGGTACATATATATGTATGTATATATATTAGGCGATCAAATTCTTATCATATAACTCCAATTCCAACTCCTTAATTCATTCTTTCAATCTTTTACTTCACTTTCACACACCACATTAATTTCGTGATGATACTTAACTACTGCATGCTAGTTCGATATGGGGTAAATACGGTCTGTTGAGTCCAACTGGTTTCAGTGCCAACAACTGACACAAATAAACTGGCAGTGCGGGGTGATGCCAAAGAAAAGCTCTCGCTGTAGAAATGGTGCAGATGAAATTGAACAGATGTTAGCGAGAAAGTGCTACGCCATTCATATTCTATTAAAAGGGCTGTAGTCGCTACAAGACACCACGAACTAGTTACTCAAATCTCGATTTGATTTCGTGTTAACCCAAACTGAAATCAAGTTGCGTGGAGAATTGTGGTGATCGCCTCAATGTTTACAATTTCGAGCATCGTTTAGTTGTGTACTTGGCTATCTCTTCGAAAGGGATAAGTAGCTAAATTTCCAAAATGGCCACAATTCTCCATCCAACTTGATCTCAAATTGGGCACGCGAATCAAGATTGAATAAAAAGTAATAGTACTGTCTTCTGAAGCGTGACACGGCTCCTTCAAGCTTAATGACAGCAATGCAGAATTCAACTGTTATGTACACTTTCCAGTACAAATGATAGCAAACATGCCTTGTGATGTATAAAGCGGGTCTTACTTTGTGTACTGGTCTGGAACAGAGAAAATTAAGCAATGAGGGCCTGTCGTCCGATTGGTTAAGGTTCTATTGTTTCTTTTCTGTGCACCGGTACACGTGAACTGATAAACATGTATATGGTTAGAGTTGGTATACTACATACGATTCTGACTCAGTGAGAATTTCCTACATTATACTCGTTGGAAGATATCCGCTCTTAAGATGCCGACTGTCACATGTACACACCGAACAATGAAGCCAAAAGGTTGTCTCGAAGCTGTTGGTTCTGATCACTTATAAGACCGTTACATATATACTGTCTTGCTCAATAACAATGCATTATCAGGATTAGTTGAACACTTGAAGGAAGGTATATAATCTGAAACGATACAAAAGATGCAGTTTAAAAGTACAAATTGTAACAAGCTAAAGTCTCAATTTCCTTGACTGTCAAATATTCCGCTGACATAACACGTCCATTCAGGTAGTCTATGTTAACGGCTTTGTCAGGGGAGTTCATCTGTGTATACAGATCTTGAATTAGTCTTAGCAGCTACCAGGCAACAACGCAGAATTGTCATTAACACAGCTAGTTCAATTACAATGTAATGATGATCATCGAGTCAAAAATAGATTCAATAAACGAATTTTATGGAATTTTAAGAACAGTACCTCACATCAAAACGGGAAGTGCGTGGTTTTGCGCGTCGCTTTCAGTTTTTCCAGCAGCTTAGAATTGTAAAAAATAATCAGTCGTGCATTCTCAGAAAAAAATGCTACATCAACCATTACACATTTCACTTCACACCATTTGTGAGATATTCATACATAAAGTAATATTAGAATTAAATTAACCCCCAACATTTCTAACACTTCAGTAAGGCAAAACTGAAAGAGCAACTTCGCTTGTAAAGTGGTTGAGGAACTGGGCACTGATTCGCCAGCAGCTCTGCATCATCACGTGACTCGGTTTCAGTCCCTACTCGTGAAGCACGTCATCTGAAGGTGGCACGTAGGTGAAACCTACGAAAGCATCATCCGGGTCATCAACGCTGGCACTGACAAAGTTTGAGTCAGCGGATTTTCCAACTGAACCTAAAATAACGAAAACTTCTATCAGCTGAATGATTTTAGACAAAATACAGTATTTAGGGTAACGCTCTAACTAGTGATAAACAACGGCCCTATGGAGCCACTTGGAAAAGGATCTAGTTTTCCTCGGGTTCCCAGGGTTTTCCTGAATTTCACAAGTCCCGATTCAAACTATCAAGATGATCATACCTGGTACAGGTTCCCGTACAAACTCGGGGTCAAAGTGCTTCAAGTCCAGCTGTCCACTCTGGAAGGTACAAACACGTCAAAGTAACCTGTTAATCTTGCCTTGCTATCCCCTCAAACATAACCAATTTCAAATTTCAGGCAATTTACAGTAGTCTCCAGTTAGCTCGAACTCACTAAAAACAACAAGAGTTCCAAAATAAACCAAAGTAAACGAGTATCACAACTCGGGCTACTATAATACGTAATCACTTTCTGAAATACTGTTTCATATTGGTGATCCTGTTTGCCAACTGTTCATACATTTATAATAGAGAGAGTAACACAATACTTTGGGTTCGACAATTAACTAAATTCAAATCTGTCGGATGTGGCCGAGTCTTACGTTTGAGAATAAATTCGAAGAGGAATACCTGCTAAGTTGTACCAGTTACTAAATACAGTGCTAATTCTAAAGGGTAATACTGAGAACGAAACGTACCATCTGCTAACACGAAACAAACACAAACGAGTAAAGCGCGGGTTTGTGAAAACATAACTACAATAATGCTTTGCGGCCCGAGTATTGCGAGAAAATTTTACAGGTTAACATCTTTTTTAACTGGTTGAACAGCAAAATAGGTTCATGGGCGGCACCTTTAACTTTTTGACATAGCTGACTATCTGGTGTGAAAAAATGACAAAAGTGTACCGACGGAGCTAGGGTTCGGATATCTCTCGTTTGTGTCTGCTGGTAAGTGATCGGGTTAGGAGCAGAAATTGCAGAGGCACTGAACATGTTTTCCAGAACTTGGAGAAAGTTAGCTACCAAAACCCGGGATCGCGATATATTTCACCAGTACAACAAGAAAGCAAAGTTTACATAATTAACATCGGCAACTGGATAACTTTATGTACGCAGTGGGTAAGAGTAGTCCTGAGGACAGATGTTCTAACAACCTGTGCGGAAGTCAGCTTCAAATGAAAAACATCTGGCAGAGACGGATTTCAATACAATACGTTACGTACATTATAAAAGTTTAGCTCACCACATTTGGGTTATAGGGTGGATCAATTCTCTTCTCATACAACATTTTCCAATCGATTGTGCGGAAGAATGAATGACTTTTGATCTCTTCCTGTTGGAATGAAACATCACGGTTTATATTGGATTACAAGAAAGGATCAGGCAACTAACAAAGATTGAAGATATTAGCGAACAGATAAAAACAAGGCTATTGGGGTTGATTGGACATATTTTAACAAGGAATAGGAGTCACTAGAAGGGCAGTGGGGCAGAGAAATGCCAAGAGAAACATTACGACAGACCAAAGAAAAAGAGCGGGTGATGTTAGGATTCCAAACCTGAAACGAAGTGGGCATTGCAGCAAAAGACCGATATGCATGAAGAAAAAGGAAAAACAAGAGCCCCATTCACCAAGCAGAGAGAAGACTTTAATGACGATTAATGTTGGACCCCTATTGGCAAATGGATATCTACCCATGATGCTCGGCGGGTAAATTTGATCTCTCTCATTACTTGCCACTTATTCAACAACATCATCATGACACCAATTCTAAATGAGTAAAGCAGGAAAATTCTAATGGTTGGAGCAGAAGAAAGTATTGAACACTTTCACAGCAAGTCGGTTGTAGGGCCTTGAATCCTGTCTATACATAGGAATTTGTGGAATTTGTAATTTTGGAATGACTATACTACTACTGCGCTCTCCAAGCCTCTAGTTTAAACAACTAAAAAAATCTGACATAAACACCATGATATTAAACTGAATGAAAACATTTCTTAAATCTAGCTTTTTTATATCATTTTGTTGTACTTCTTGTACTTCATCGAACACATTTAAATTAAATATTAAAGTCACTATACTTACAAAATCATTAGTTCCACCAAGTCTCTTTGTTCTATCTTTCTGAAGAGTCTGTTACAAGAGTAAAGAATAGGTACCTAGTGGGTACAAGTTTCTACTGCACTTATCGTTAGAGTTTATTAATCAAAAAGGTATACACAATAAAGTAGATAATACTATGTGCATGAAAAATATGGTATGTATATTGTAAGTAACAGAAGCTTAAGTGGACAGTCCTTGAAATGTTGGAGAATGAATAGTCAATTACCTTCAATTACCTTCAATTATATACCACTTTAAAGCCCTGTCCACACGTACTCCGTATTTTCGTAAATGGAGACTTTTTTCTCCGCATTCAAAAAAATCTGCGTCCACACTTAGCGTTCGCGAATCGTATTTGACCGTCCACGTGTACCCATGTATTTTCCAAAGCCGGCGGAGAGCTTTTTTCTCCGTTTTTAAAAAAACTGCATCCTAACGTAGCGTTTTCGAGTCGTATTTGACCTGAAACCAAAGTGTCACGTAATCGTATCTGAAATCTCAGTTCTCGCTACGCTAAGTCACCGTTTTCAAAATGTCCACCCTGGAAAGCCAAAAACGCCGGTTGTGAGTGAACGGTAGCCGTGTTCGTGAAAAAAATATATTATCGAAAATAACCGGGTATGCATGCACGGGGCCTAAGTTTCAAAAGTATTCTTAATTTTGTGAATATATGGTGTTAAAACCCAATGCCGACGAGATACGAAGTTTTGAACGTGCGGTTAGCGTGATTTCGTGTGAACAGAACACTTAAATGCACAAATTTCTAACCGGCCCTAAATTGTTCCAGATATCTCTTGCCCTACTACTAGGCATATTTCGTTCTTGAATCTCTACTGTTGGATCTTAAGAAACACCTCACACACCTCTACTCTATATTTTTGGACAATCAGAAGTAAATAATGGTTATGATATGTGCTTGGTTCAAAAGTTAGATCAATTATCATTTCTACTGTTTAAAGACAAGCAAAATGTACAGTCTTTTCATGGGTTTCGGAGAATTGGTTCAAAAGTTAGAAAAAGCACTAGAAATCATTTCTCTCTCCAAGACCAACAAAACGAATGATCATTTTCCGAGTTTTTGATACTGGTTTAACAGTTTGAACATTCTTAGTATAAACAAAGTCTTATTCATTTTAAGCAGGACCAGGGTTACTTAACACAACTCCTACCGCAGTATAGTACAGTCTTACCCCTTCCAGAATGCTTCTCGCACTTGCAGAGATGTTCGTCCTGAGTCTTAGCGGTTTGTGCAGAATATTATCATACATTTCGGCTGTGTCCCGGCTATAGAATGGCGGCTTGGTAACAAAAACACAAACAGACATAAACGTAAAGGTAAGAACGTTGAGGATATACAGTTCTACTCACTTCTCTAAACGAGCTGGGGCTGAGCCTGATTGGTTATTTTTTATTATTGGTTATAACACTACGCAATAATTAATAATTCAAAAAAAACAAATAAGGGGACATACAAATAAAATAAAATATTAATTCGTACTGGAATCCTCATTCCTTATCATCCAAAATCTCCTTTTTTGTTGATTTGGGTTCTAAATATGTGTAAATAATTTCTGGTAACTCCTCTCCAAAATGGGGCGAGTTGCATAACCTATTTTGTCACAATTGATGTACAAGTCTCCAGTTCGCGAATGGAGACCACTACCAAATAATTTTACCTTTTTGAACTTTTCTTTCTTTTTCTTAATGTTGTTAAAATATTTCCCATAAATTATGTTACGACTTTCAACGATACAATATCTGTTGTTTGTGTACTTTAGCCCTAGATAAATAAACGGAAAAAAATCAAATCAAATATTCTACCGGACTCCAGAGCAGAACTTAAAGAAACCTGTTCACCTAGGTGTGGTTTGTTATTGTTTACATCTATTTTACTGGTAGGAATGGCGAAACGTAACTCGGAAAACGCCAAGCAACTCTGATAGACTGTTTGCTGACCAAAATTGAAGTAACGGAAACTAGTGTTGACGCAGAAGTTACACTTTCTCCGAACAAAGGAACATTGCGGCACCTGAAAACAAGCTAAACCACGCCTAAGTGAAAAATGTTCTTCAAAGAACCTGCATACTTTTCATCAACCCAGTACTGTAATCTCCAGATGATTTCGATTTGACAGCTCTGCCGTCAGTAGCCAATCAGAGCGCACGAAGACGTTTTGATGGACGATCCAT
>JANSTR010022121.1:0-13690 GCA_025434805.1 Antipathozoanthus remengesaui | reverse complement strand
CTACTACTACTATAACTACTACTACTACTACTATTACTACTACTACTACTACTATAACTACTACTACTACTACTACTACTACTACTACTACTATAACTACTAGTACTACTACTACTACTATAACTACTACTACTACTACTACTACTACTACTATTACTACTACTACTACTACTACTACTATAACTACTACTACTACTACTACTACTACTACTACTACTACTGCTACTACTACTATTACTGCCACTGCTACCGCTACTACAAGTTCTAAAACAGACAATACATAGAAATATATTCAAAATATTGTGAAGTTCCATGACAAACTCAGAATAAAAACAGGGGCTTTAATTTTTCTTAGTCCAATCCGATTGGGCAGTTAACGTTTTGTTCTATTATAGTTAATACTACATAATTCCGCATATACAGAATAGTTCTACTATTCTGCATATGCGGAGTTAGTTCATCCTAGATCCATGGTTGAAATTTACCTCAAATGGTTTACTTTAATATCAGGCGTACAAACAGGGATTTTATGGCCCAAAATACGTGTGGATCCTCGTCTCTGGGCGTAACGAGGACAACTGGTGGAAGAAACAAAGCAGCAATGTTGATTGTACTCCAGAGCAGGTTCGAATGGGACTCGGTAACAACATAGGAACTGGCGAATTGACTTTGAGCACGGATCCTTCAAAGACTGTATCAGGAATGGTAAGTTGATTTATCTCAAAATATGAACTTTGAACTCTATTGTACTTAAGGATGCAAGAAAAGGTGTACTTCCCTTTATTTCCTTTTCGAAGTGTGAGGTGTTTTATTGAAGTAACTTCAAAACCTGCCTGTACACGGAAATGGGATAAAACGTTTTAAACGGGCTAGGTTACTAAGTTCATAAATGGGAGGGTTCGTTCTTCATTCGGACAGAACTTATGTCGACGAGTTTTGATGCTGGGGGGGGGGGGGGGTGGCAGGGACGTGTTATATCCTGAAATTTTTTGAAAAATTGGTCCTTTGAGACGTACATTTTGAGAGGTATCAAATTAAGTAATAAGGCACAGATTTTCCAAATCTAAAGAAAAAACAGAAGGCTTGAAACACGTGATTACCAACAAAAGCACAGTTATAATCAGAATGCGGGTAACTTGTGTCCTTTTGTCTCTAGCACAAGAACAAATATACATTCTGAAACAATTTCAATTTGAATATTGCGATTGTGTCATGCGTTTTATAAAACTATGAACACCAGCCAGTTTGCTACAATATCGCAACCAACCTTACCCGAGAATGATAACCACTTGTTCCACAAATTAGCTGTAGATCTTTCCCAGGTGGACCTCGGCACCGAGCAGGATGGGGAAAGGGGGGCGGGGGGGGGGGGGGAGAGACAAGACCCCCAAGTCGACTATAATGCTAAATATGATAATTATAATTTTAACATAAAATAAAGTTGCTAAAGTATATTACACAATAGCCATATAAAGGTAGGTAAATATATGGATAGATTTGGGCAGGTTCAGAAGCTTTTGATATCAGGTCGCCATTTCCAGGTTCTAGTTTTAAGGATTTCTTCTCAATTACTATTTGAAACAAGGGTCGTCGTTGTTATTGTTAAAGTACTGATTCTTGCAACAGACTGCAAATCAACTTCAAGCCCGATATTTGGAACGTCAGAAAGGTTCTGGATATAATCCTGTAAACCCATTTGCTTCGTTTGGCTACGACGCTGCGTGGTCATGCGCCCTTACCCTGAACCAATCTATTACGGTACTCAAGCAGAAAAACATGTCTTTGGAGGATTTTAACTACAATAGTACCTTCATACGATCAATCTTTGTGGAGATACTTAAGAATATGTCTTTCCCAGGGATGTCTGTAAGTACCCCGTTTCTGTCAGTGTAGATTACCCAAGACACAACACTGCAACTTGATAATATTATACTTATATACGTCTACATTGATTTTAGGTTTGTATTATTATTAGCAAAGAGATAAGATCATATAAACCAATAAATCGCACTTCAATCAAAGCCTTTTCGATGATGAAATGTGAATATTACCTAATAATGTATTGCAGTGCATTGGGAGAAAATGCAGCATATGAAAGAGTTTAGTCCGCCATAATTCACCATATTCAGCCATAGGTCAGCATAATCAAGCATAGACATACTAACATTAGACTATTACCATTTGTGGCGTCACACGGGAAAACCAACAAGAACGGTATACCCGTTAAGCCGTTAAAGCGTTAACAACCCGTTAAGTAACCGTTTAAAACGGTTTGGGAACGCGTTAAAGGCGTTCAGACAACCGATAAAGTTTTTCGCTGACCGTTAAAAGCGTTAGAGAAACCGTTAAGTGCTTCACTTTAGAGCGTTAAAAATTTTAGAAAAAGCAGTTCAAATTTTGAGCTGAAACCGTTAAGCTGTGTTAAGGAAAGCCATTTAATTCAGACCGAAACCGTTTAATGCGTTAAACAAGTCGTTTTAACGCGTTTCATTACTTCAGTCCTAATTGTATACTCCGCTGGCATTAAACTGGCATAAATTATTTCGCAAGTTCAGTATCAGATTAGTTCAACTATGCAAACTAGAAATAGGATACCTCGTACTGTAGGTTCCATTGGGAACTTATTCTTAAATCTTGTTTATCGGCTGCATCACATTATTTGGATTTTAGCAAGCTGACGATTATTATAAAAGAAATTTGAAGTCTCCGCAACTCACGTTCCCTAAAACAACCGCGCTTCTCTTCAAATCCTGTTTCTTCTTCTTTACGACAAAACTTGCATTTACATAAAAATAGTTGACAGCAAGCGCAGCATTGCGCAGGACTGCGGTTCCGCGTCGGTTGATTTGACGTTCCACTACATAAAGACCACAAATGTCTGCTTGCTTGGATTATTCACACATTTACTTTGCTAGAACTTCAATGAACTCAAGCTTTGACCAGTACAGCAAAGCGTTTTCCGTGAGTATTTTAATTAGACGATTGCAAACGCTTGAATTTTACTCCCTTACCGGCAAAAACAACAAGTAAAAGGTCCTACTCGTAACTGAATGAAGTCACTTAATTGCGCCCCGATGATACCGTCGATATATAAAACAACAACATCGCTACCAACTAGTTCGATGTGATCAACTATCTAATGCGTGAACAGTATAGTTGCAATGTCAATAGCGCTGACCATGTCTTAAATGTTATTTAGCCGTTTAGTCAGTTTTAGAAGGCGTTTGATTCGGTATTCGGCTTTATTGCGAAACTTATATGCTAGTTGAACAACTTTAACTGCTTTCGTTAGAGTATTTGTTACATCCGAACATTATTAATATACGCAATTCTAGTTTGAATTCACTCATCACAATTATAGAATCATGTTTTAAACCAGCGCAGTTTACAACAAGTCTTTAAGTCAAAGCGTTTAATAGTTGCAATTTAACGTCTTATCCGTTAAATTGGCCGTTCAACCAGGCCGTTAAGTAGCCCGTTAAATTTTTACAAAAAGCCGTTAAGAAAATGAGGGCAATCCGTTAAAACACTTTTGAAAGTCGTTAAATATTTTACCTACCCGTTTAAAGAGTTAAGGAAAGCGCCAAAAGCCTTTAAAAACCGTTCACGACCCGTTAACTAACCGTTAAATTTTGGCCGTTAAACGGAAAACTGTTTTTGTTGGTTTTCCCGTGTGACGCCACATATTGTTCGATGTATTAGTCGTTTGAAACGAGTTATCTTTTTAGGATTTTTATTAAAAGAACATTGATATATTTAACGAAATATAGCGTAATAACTTTTCCAGTATGTATAGGCTCCACTTGTCCTGGTACTCTTTATTCAAGAGTATTTGTCTGCATTATGTGGTACGCTCTGATTGGATTAGCATGAAGATGCTAAGAGTTCTTGACGTGTTCATCCCAAAGAAGATTCTCATTAAGGTGGACGCCAAGTAACTTGGTATTCTTGACTCTTTCAAGATCCTTTCCTCAATATTTTATTAATTGATAATGATTGCTTCATTCACTGCGCTGGAAAGCGTAAAAATGCCGAAAGCGGAATATAATAAATAGCTTATCAACCTCATTCGTTCAGTCATTACAGTGAAATCTCAGAACTCTGCCTTGACCTAGCTGTCACTTGGTCAGTACATCAAGGGCTCATTCTAAGATTTCCCTGTATTGACGTCACTCTCGTTAGTACCGGTAAGTAGTATGACGCAAACCGAAAATAAGTTGTATCTGTTGTAGGGACAAATCAAATTCAACCAGGAACACGATCGTATCACCAAGCTCGCGGTCAGGCAGATTCAGAGTAAGTAACTAAGTGGGAAGGTGGTTAGGTTGTGTGGAGTGAAAATGTATCTATATGTGTGCCTACCTTTTACGTCGGAAACTATAACAGTTAAATGCTGAAAAAATGGTGTCGACCAGACTAAATTTGCTTAGCGTTCCAGTCCAAGTGCAGTGCGGTGAAATTTGGTAACACAACAACAAGACCAAGAAATCGGATTCGGTACCTCCTGTTTTTCAATCTGAGATCTAATCACTAGAGCTACACGTGCATGCACAATATTTCCTTGTCTTAGCTCTATGCGGAGATCTTACCTCAAAACACTTACGAATGACAGTATAACTTCTTTTTAAAGGAGATAAAGAAAAAAGAGTTGCTTTGTATGATATGGCAACAGGAACATTTGAAGACATTCCAAGCACTTCTTACTACTGGGATGGTAGGTATCTCCTGTTGCGATGGTGATAATAATAATAATGATAATGATAATGATTTTACTGCAGTACTTTAGCACAGACAAAGTACCTAGCGAGATACAACGCAGCTCTGAAGATTCTGTTCTTCGAAATGCTTAGAGATCAAAACTTAGTGTTCAAGGTACCGCCATGGTACTCGCCCGTCCAACCTAAGTCTCTGTACAAGAACGAAAGAGTTAAAGCTTTCTGGGATGTACCGGTCTATACAGAGAATGTGGAGGTGAGAACAAAGACAATTGATGTGAGAGTGGTAGACAAAGCGAGTAATAACAGATCTACTGAAGACGCAGAGAAGACAACCAAGTGCAGTCCTTTGAGATGGGAACTTAAGCAGCAATATCCAGGTTACGAGATGAAGCGGTTCAACTTAGTTATTGATGTGCTTGGAGGATTGTCGGTGGAACTTGAAGGAACAATGAAAGAACTTGTCGAACAGCGATCCAGATCGGTGCTGAGGCGGATGCAGAAAGCGATCCTGTCACACAGTTTGAACATTGCTCGTTGTTTTAAAATTCTGATGTAATTTTGAGATTCTATGAGAAACCTGTATAGTGATAACTGCAGCGCTGGTCTTAGCATTTAGTCAGTATTACGGATTTAGAAGCTTTTTTTCTATCGATGAATTTTAATTATAAATATACCGAATTCTTGCGTTTTAGACAGTCGTAATAGGCTACGTTCGCGCCCTATGTACGTGTTTTAGGGTCATAGCACCCAAACGTTTTTATACTGCTATAATAACAATAATAATAATAATAATAATAATAATAATAATAAACGTTCACATTTACATACTTGGTCCTTCTGTTTATTACATAAAATGAGATTATACATAATGAAACATTACCGCTCAATAAAGTTAGAAGAGATTGCACTAAAGTGGAAGACAGGCATTCATACCAGGCAAACGGACATATATCACGTGTTAGAAGTTAGCAAATCAGCACGTACTGTTTTCGTGGTCCAGAGATACCATCCCACAATGCGTCACGAGATTAGTAACAACAAGATCTGCTGTTTACTCGTTTATTTGAAGAAGCGAATGCGGCAAAATAAAATATAAACTAGACACGTTCTGATTATTAAATCCAATTAGGAATTGCTTACCAGCCATTTTACAGCTCCATCTGATAAAATGAATTCAAAGATCACAAATATTCAATGCATATAGACTTTTTTCAAAACCGACGGGTGAAATTTGAAAATGACGGCGTTTTGAGATCAGGGGACCGTTTTGTACGCGCGAAGATTTCTGGGATGGTGCCATATGATCAAGTCGATGCTTGCGGGCGCGGGTGGGAAAGGAAATCCTTGCGGCCAGCAGTCGCTCACCAGCACACTCGCAACTTCGCCACTCGATTTTCAATTCTCTAGATCAATTTTGAGGAAATGAAAGAAGTTGCTCGCCGTCTATTAACTGATTAAATATCTTTTAGTGGCACGGAAATACATTGTCAATATTTGAAAACAGGTTGTGAATTATAAATACTCTACATGCTTATCGAAATTATAGAATGAATTTGTAGCTTGGCTGTCGCAGCTTTCAGGATGACAAGATCTTAGTTTTGATCTATTAAATTATATGGTCAAAAACTGTTCTCAAACAAAACATGTCGTGAAATATAACACAAAGTATGTGCTCGGGGTTATTTTCGGAGGAGGGACCACCGTCGGCACGGAAAAAGATGTGATTGAATAAAGATACCCAAATGCCCCTTGATGTTCTCCGTGCGGGGGACTTAATTACTCATTATTCTCTTATTTTAAAAATAGATCTATTGATAATAAGCTGGGTTTGCCAGAACCCCAAGAACAATGAGTTTTAGTAAGATTATCTATTTCCAAGTTTTCTAGTTCATACGTATTCAACAAGATGAACCAGTTTCAAAACAGAATAAAAGGGCGTTGGAATTAAACAATACAGAAAGAAAGCTGTGTTTAGTATGTGATTAACTGAAATAGACAAAAAGAAGGTAATAAGGATATGTGGCGAACATCAGTCGGAGAGATATCAGACCTATAATTAAATTTCAAAGAAAACATAAATACAACAATGGCAAAATCAACGCGACATATAAGATTAAAGTCTTGACCAAATTTGTAAAGTTACGTATAGGTTTTAAGATTCGCACCTAATTAACCACAGTCAGAAGTTCACGACAGTTAAGAGGTTTTTTGAATGAGAAAAATACAAGGACCTTAAAGACTGATAGCCACGTTTATACTTTTTAGCTACAAGAGATAAAACAAGTAGGTCTATTTGTGTGAAGTTTACACAAGCCCATACAATTCGGCATGTTTTTTTCTTTCGACAAACCAGCTGTGCTACACAGAGAAAACCGGGAGAGGTTGAAACAATGGAAAGAGATATAAGAAAGATATCGATACCAAGACAGAAATATTATTTGTTAGCATTAGTAACAGCTTGCCTTTGAAGACGTGTCCTTGATGGAGGAAAAGTCCGTGCACCAAAATAAGTGAGATTGCGAAGCGGTTCATTATTGTGTTGTTTGTCTACTGAAACTGAGTATCTGTTGAGATACTGAAAGCAAATCTTATTTCGGCTTTCTTCTTGCTCTTGGTAACCAAGACAGGTGTCTCGGTGTTGCAACATGAGATCATGCAGTTTGAAACGAAAACAAAATCCGCAAAACACAATTACACTCGTTGTCTTTCCAAGTGTATAGAAGAAAAAGCTGTCACTGATTGAATAATGAATGACAGTTTACCTGGAAATAGTCAGTTCGTTGGAAAGAAAATAATGATTTTTTAATGATAGACTATGCTTAACCGTTGAGTTTGTGCTGTCGGAAATTCCTTATTTTGTTTTATCATTTATTCTACGTAAGAAAATGAAAAACGAAACCACAAAATGTAACAATCCTTTCAAAAGAACGTTTTGTCTAGGCGAACATTTATAGTAAATCGTGGTCAGAGAAAGTCGTTGTTTTTCGAATAAAGAAATTCATAACTTGAAAGGTATTGGAAATTTAGACTAATAATGTGATTAATCAATTAATTTTTAATATAGAATATAAAGAATAATTATGTAACAGATTTTAGATATGACCTTCTTTGTTAAAAGTGAATGATAATTGAAAAAAAGATTTGAGAACTCGAAGAAGTAAAGCTGACTTCAGTCGGAGACAACGTCAGAGAGGCCTGTTCAGATGAAGCCCCCGAAAATGACGAGAGCGGTTTTCACATAAAAGAAACGGCTGTGCGAAACAGGTGTAAAACAAGTATGGGAATTGAATGAAGCCGGAGATGACTGATGAAAAGAAAGAACTTTCATTAATGTGTATACATATTTTACTGAATAGAGTAAAAGAGTTTATGAACAGTTGCCGGTCAATATAACTGTCAGGACTTCTCATCATCAGCGCCGCACTTTCGTTTCAATAGTTTAATGTTCCAAACGCGGTATTTGACATTTTTGAGAATGTAATCCAATCGTGTTAAGTTTTAGACAAGTTTCTTGGTGTACATATAAATAAATGCCAACATGTTTACTGTGTCGGACCTGTTCATACTTGTTCCGTTCTCCCATTCACCATGACGTCATAATTAGTTTATACTAAAGTCTCCTATAATTTTGGAACTTGAATGAAGTAATAAAGTCGACGGTGATCGTGTGATTTGTATCTGCAGCGCGACGAGTTTCAAAGCTCTTTCAAAGTGTACATATACTGTAAAAACCAGAAATATTAAAATAAAACTTGTTCGTGTGGGTGAATGTGCCAAGTTGCATAGAAACAAAACTAATTCGGGATTCCTCATTTGAAAATCAGATAAGGACTACATCGACAATCCAGCCCTCCGCGGCTCCTGAAACGTCATTGATACAATATCGAAGAAAGTAATGCTGACTTTCGGCATTGCCAAGACACTCTTTTCTGACAGCTAACATTGTAAGAGAATGAGACTAGGTGAATTTCAAGTCAGCTGGTTGTAAAACGTTCGCACTGACATGTCGGTGACTTTTGTGATTGAATTCACGTTTTGATTAAGTTGTTTCTAACATATTTAATAGACTTAACAGGATATCAATATGAATGTTCTTTGTATATTAAGATCAGATGGATGCAAGGGGAGCAGATTAAAGAAAAAAATGTAAAATAATCAAAACAAAGCCGATATTTGACGTTTGCGTTTTCTCTGACATATTAGAAGAAAGAAATAAGCAGCAATTGTATAAATTATGGTACAAATAATTGCGAAAAAAACGGCCAATCTCTCAAAAATTGTATTGGATAAAGTAATGTGAAGTGACCATTGTTCGATGAGCGTTCATTTGTATACTGCCTGAGGTAGAGTTATCGAAACAACGCATTCATTTCCATGATAGGTTTAAATACAAATAGGTGTTAGCTGGAGATTCTCTAATATCAGCTAGTCGTCCTGAACTATAATTATAAATTTAGCGTTTCAGTTTCTACCTGTTATAAGGTTCGGGACCAGTTTGCAGGAACTTGTCAAAGTGTTTTGGAGTTGCATTGTAAGGTGTATCGTTGTAATAACGAATACTTAAACTAATAAATGGATCACTGTGAGATCATTTACGTGCAGTTTGTATTTAAAACTTCGATCTCGTGCAGTCGTACATGTGTGTTGATGATCAAGCTAGATCATCGGCCATAGTGCGCAGGTGCGAGGATATAACTGAGATAATCATGAAAAATGGGATTGAATACAAACCACGCAGCAAGTGTTGATCGCTGAAGCGAGACTCTCGCGTCTCCAAAAGACCTGGCAAAGTAAATTCCACATTAACTATTTACTGAAATAACCTGAAGAAAGACCTTCAGTTATACGCCGATCTTTCGTGCTTGTTTGTCCTTTTTTTAAAAGCTAAATGAGAGCGTTCGTATAATTTTTCAACGACATGACTTGCACTGATTACGCATTAGTTAATCAATTAAAATCGCGCTACTTATGCAGATTAAGAGAAATAATTTATACTCGGTTTATCAGTTTTATCCTTTCCCGTATAGTATATGCTTTAGCATAGGGTGGCAAGTTTACTGTGTCTGAAGCAGCTTGCCGGGAATAAGAAACCAAATATTATATTTTGGGGAGGGGAGGGGAGGGAGTATGATAGAATTTCGAACACAAATTGCACGAGCTAAGAATAGAAAGAATATTCAATAATTGTACCCCATAATATCTTATATTCATCATTAACAAATACTATTTTTACATGAACGAACGATACATTGTCATTATCCGGTTCAAAGTGTGAGTTGATTCGGACAATGGATTTGCCTTATGGCAGCATTTCTTGGATGAGATAAAGTCGCACGCATTGTTAAAGAACAATAGCATTCTGAAGATTGATAGTGATGGATATAAAATATTATGGGGTTTGGGTGGATAGGCCTAGCCTTTCTTGCAGTGGCTAAATTGGTCTTTTTAAATCCTAATGTTAATTGTTATGCAACTTTCGATCAAAATTTATTGCTACAATTGCCGATTAATTACAGCTGAACCCGCGATGGTCCAAGCAATGGGATAGAAACCGTATCTATCTCAGCGTTCTTAGCAATAGAGCTTCATTGAAAATTTTAACGGAAATTACTTTAGGGATCCCAGCAATCAATAGTTGCAATCAAACTCTATGTTTCATATTTCATGCGCAATTTAATTTAGTGCTTCCCAACAGTTTATGTATTGGACAATCTTGTTCTTCTCGAAATATTCCATCACTCAATTGGATTGATATTTCTCAGTTTCATTGTTTAAAATGGCTTTGGAGCGAAGTTCATCTGCTGACGCTGCTGATTTCACAAAGAAAATATCGTCAGTCATTCACCAACAGCCCTGTCAGGACTACTCCCACCCAGACGATCATACCACCACTGATATTGACTCACTTGGGTTCAAACCATTCACTATTTAAAATCCAATATGTCGAACGCACTGTAACATGGTTTTACTTCCAGTTATGCTTTGTTGAAAAAAGTAAACAATCTTTTATACTGACGGCCGTTTGTGAACCAAAGGTCTATACGGCAACTTAGCAACCTGAAGTTCACCAATCACATGCAACGCGCTAAATCAATCCGCCATATAATAATTGTTAATTATTCTTTAAGTACGTACTTTCCTAAGGTCTTGCGGGTGCCTTTCTTCTTTGTTTTTCTTTGTTGGGACTCCTGTTAATCCATCTTCCTTCTTCGGGGATAGAAAATTTGTTTATTTTAATCTGTGGGTTTAACTCTCTTGCTTTGTCATAACACTCCAAGACATCAGCAATAGTTACCTTATCGAGTAGCATTAGTTCAAACCTAATGTAACCAAGCTGTCGATGGTGCTTTGCGAGATAGAACGTATTCTCTTTATCTGTGAGCTGTATGGCTTTAGTAACATATTCCTGACCTTCCAGTAAATAGGTTGACGAGTTCCTTGCTGTACCAATTTTGTTTTCTACAGAAGCAATAAAGATATAGTACTTACAACAAGCGTATTCAAAAGCTACGAATTCAGACGATTGCAAGATTTTTGGGCCCATAGCTTCAAACAGTTTGTGGCCGTTTTGCAGACTCTCCAAAGACGGAATCCTGTCGTTTCCTAATGGACGGCAACAATCGACAGCAATGTTAACAACAGAATGTAGCTCCTCCAGTGTAGATCCTTTCTGTGCTAACTCCTTGACTGTTGTAATACCAGCTTGAACATCGAAAGGCTTTGTACTTATCCACTGCCTTAATTCACTCAAGAGTGGGATTCTTTGAACCAGCAGTTCGACTTCCTCCTTGTTAGCTTTAAAAAACATTTCAACACGCTCCTGAATATCTGGATGGTGTGGATTGCCATCGTAGAGTTCCACCAATTTGAAAAACAGAATCTTAGAATACATGTCAGGGTGGCAGTCAAGAAAATCCAACATTAACGTAATAGCTTCTTTCTTCTCCCCTTTTGCAACGAGATTTTCAGCATCTGAGAAAAGGGTACGCGTGATATACTTTGGATGGCCAGGAAATGTCACCTGAAAGTAGGAAGCATTAAATTTGAACTGGGGTGGAGGGTTCTCATTTTTTTTCATAGTCTTAAAGATAGTGTTAACGCCAGTATATCTTGCTTCTGCAAGCTTTAACTCTCTAAGGTGATTTCCAATTCTTCTGTTACGGGCAGGAACGTATGGCCTTTTCTTTCCATCTTGGAAGTCTTCGAGCTCCAACTTTGGGTGGGGGCCGGGGTAGCTGATTATCTCGATACAATCAGGTCTTATGTGAACCTTTATGGGATCACAGTTATCTGCCTCGTAGCCTCGGTGATAAACTGCATTTACTACGGCTTCTCTCAGTGCTCTCTCAGGGTAAGTCACACAAGCATATGACACCTCCTCTTGAGTGTGCTCCAATATGTAAGAAAGGCACTTGCGGATTTGCCTGTCAATAGGCCCAGACAACAGTTTCTCTTCAATGACATCATCGTCACGGCTGTATTGACCAATTTCAATCTTAGCTCCCCGGAAAAAAGTGTGAGGATTTTGATTAAAGAACAGGAGTGAGAAGTTCCTGGGTACATAGTATGGCTGCAACTTGCCTTTTACTGTTCTGTCCCCAGAACGGGCCACCAAGTCCAACTTCACATACACGTCCTCCGCATCCAGTGATTGTTTCGTAGCCAACTCGCTTCTCACACAACTCAGGAAAGCGAAGACCAGTGACCATTCGATGTCGTTCAAAACAACTGGCTTTCCATCTGTATTTGAAAGGCATATAAATGGACCGATAAATATAGGATAGTACATGGCCGCTTAGAATTACAAAACTTCTTTTCGAGTGTTAAAAAATGTTCAATTAATGTCGTATATCTAATTTCTATCTTGTTATCGTACAAACTTCAATGAAATACCACTCAAATTGCATATGCTGACTTATCAGTGATAAAGACTGCATTATGATAACTTGATAACGTCACGATGACTTGAAAGCATTTGTTTTATCTAAAATGCTAAAACATTTTATGTTAATACTTACAATTATATAATAACAGTTCACAGGAATGAGGTCCCCTAAAGAAACAAACCTAGACTTCTGATTAACACAAAAAATGATCACAATTAACTTGATTCTTATCCCGATCGAGTAATATTTTTGCAGAAGACAAATGATAATACTCTGACTGGTTGTATTTATTTTGTTTTGGAAGTTTTTGGACTAACCACAATTTTACATACTCCTGCCTGCAAGACTTTATAAAAAAATAGAGAAAGTGGTAATGGCAGTCTCAATGAATAATCTCATATAGGCAAATTCGTAAAATTTGAGTCGGTTTGCTGTGGCTATGTGGAGAGGTTGACGCTCGTGTAAAAAGGCGACATACATAACCCCACCAACTTTTCCTTGTTTTGTCGTCAGGCTTCGTTATATCTGGCGCCGAGAACGACCTTTCAGCTGCAACTAATCTCAGCTTACTTCTTTGATTGCAAATGGCGCGTGTTAGGTAATTAGTAACGCCAGGAAACTGCTTAGTTGAATGCGTAAAACTGAGTTAGTATGAGTGAACGTCAATATGGCTAAACATGGAGCTGAGAGGTTGAACAGAATAGCAAAACATTGAACGCACTTGCAGCTAACCGATTCACATAATGTTACATTAAGCGGCAATTGCTCTCGTAATAGACGACGTGCCAGTCTAAGATCCGTGAATCAAGTTAAACAGAAAATTTTAAAATCAGTTAGCGTCTAGTTGGCATACTAAGGGGCATCCGGCCCTTTTCGCTGGATAAAACCTGAATGTTGATTTGAATACTGAGCTTTTACAAAGAAACAAGGCTTTCCGCAGCTTCATTGCCCGGTTTAAGCTTTAGGCGTTGACTGTTAGCTACAACACAGCGGTTTGTAAACTGTGAGTATTGTATTTCTTAAAATTAAGCTGAGAGTCATGACCAAAAGAGTAGAGAGGTTTCTGTAATTTGTTCAACTTCACTG
>JANSTR010022010.1:0-13696 GCA_025434805.1 Antipathozoanthus remengesaui | reverse complement strand
GCGTTAACAACCGTATAAGAAAAAGGGCAAAGAGAGAAAGAGAACCATCTAGAGTCCCAGTTAAAATATTTATGAAGTCTCAGAAGAAAAGAAAATTTCGCAAGAAGATTGAAGAATTTGTGCAAATTACCCCCATACGTCCCGGGGAGGGTGATGGGATAATGACTGACTGGTGCATTATGATATATAATGTAGACCATCGGTCGAACACAGTCTTTACGCTAGTATATCATTTCTGTAAATTTCGGAGTCGGTTACGTCTTTTTTATCGGAGACTAGGTGAAGGAGCTTTACTCCGGCGATGTGAAAGGAAGAATATATGTTTTACTTCAGTTGGAAGTCTTCAAAGTACTCACGAGTGGAAACAATTGTTTCAATGATGAATGGTATATAAAGGCTGTCAAAAAGGCTGTAAGAAAATGAAAAGCAAATGTTAAGTGAAGTTATCGTTATTTGTAAGCTTTTGTTGGTCAACCTGGCAACCAACGCTACAGGCGAAAGATCATTTTCCACTGCACGAAAATTAAAACGTGGCTTCGAGTAAAGCTGTCACAGAAAAAATATAACCATGTATCGACTGTCAAATCGCGAACTGAAAGAGTGCGACTAGTAGACGTGGCAAATGAATTTGAATCGAGGAAGGACAAACAGAAAACGAAATCTTGGCACATTTACGGAGCAAGATCTTTATTATGTTACAAAGTGAATTCGCTGTTGTTTCTCTCTGAAAACGTTTTTATTTAAAAATATTTTAATGCCTTTTTATTCATTTTCAATTTTAAAGTGTAATTCCCAGTGTCGCTGAATTTTTTTAAGATATCGGCACTTTGAAAACTTTATTGTTATTATTATTATTATAGAACCAGCACTCATAAAGTTGTCGACAAATTAGTTGATTTACTTCGCATTAACTCCCTTTTTTATTTTCATTTTCCTGTTACTTATGAATGCCTTGCCGATGATTTGTGTTTGATTATGCATTACAACTTAAGATTATTGCCAAATAAAGTTTTACAAAAGGTTGTATAATGTGCGAATGATATTGTTACATTCGCAAAGCCTAAGGGCAGAAGGGAACTTTCGAAGATCTAACAACTTCTACGTAACATCGTATCTATTTTGTGCAATGAGTAAAAACAACTGCCAAAACAATTATTGAGAAAAATGGAATGTCTTTTTACCGATGATTGTCAAAATTGGAACAAAAATGGCAGCTGTTCAGCAATTTTAGAGACTCCAAATATCAAAATTTACAGGGGAAGCATACCTTCTGACCCCCCTGGAATGCCCGCGCCTACGGCGCACGTTGGTTTGCGCTAGTAGCCCCAATCCAAAAAATACTGCGCGGTCCCTGAATTAACCGCATCTTGCCAGTTGTGTTTTATCTGGACTTTAAAAGCTAACTAACTGGACTTTCAAAAGATCTAGCTCTGGCCTTCGATAATTAAGAAAAATCATACAAATTTCTTCCGCCCAAAGTTTCCTCAGTGTCGGACGCTGCAGGAGAATACAATAATCAATACTGTAAACTTACTGGATCCCGATGCTGCAAGGAAAGTTTTTCAGATCGATCTTCTGTTGGAGAGCAACTCCAAATTCTTGATCGAACTCGCGCTGTGAATGATGTCGTCCAAAGTTGGTCCTAAATTGGACGGTGTACATAGCTTTTAAATTTTGACAGCCGATTTCGTTTTGATTATATATATGTTTTTATCCAATCAACTCTTTCAGACAAGTGGTATTTCAGTTCCTAAAACTTCCGCTCAGGTGGAAGTCCTCAAGTCGGAATAATGAGGAAATGAATTTAAATTTTGAACAGTTTCTAAGTGAATTTGAAGTAGTCTCAGTTTCGACAGGTGTTCTGTCCGCGGCCAAGTTCAACTTGTTATCGGCATTCGTAGCTATAGATAATGTATTCAGCAAAAACATTTTTGCAGCCAGTATAGAGAAGAATTGCCGACGTTTAAGGTTTGGTAAAGATTGCATATACTAGAATACCGACATCGTTTGAGTGCTGCGTATTTTCTGGTGTTTGACATAAATTGTGCTAGCACGTCGTCATAAAGTTCTAATCCTCCCCGTCTGCCACAATTTACTTTGACCAGGGTGTACCAATGCCATTAACTGCGCTGCCACAAAACAATGTTTGTTTTCTTGCAATGATGTTGCCATTTCCTATTATTATTCTAATATCTCTGTTTACTATTTGTTTGGTACACATTGGTTCTTTTGAACAGAACTGTTTACACTGTGAAAAATGTACTGACAAAACAAAGAAAGATTCAAAAGAACAAACTACTTTACCTGTATCACATTCAAATAAACCTCATCTATTGGTAACGAGGTCTGTGCTTTGCTTTTTACTGCTTTATGAGGTTCAGTTTAATTTTATTGACAGTTTATCATTTGAGAATGTTTTGTTGCGAGAAATTTTGACGGTTACTATGAGAGTGCAGCTTGGTCTAATTATCTTATCAATTTCTATGCTCCCCTTGGAAAATATCACTGCCTTTAGTGCAATATGCTATCTTCAAGGCAATGTTGGAAGTAAATGTATCCACAGCTCCTTGGGCTCATATTTATCTTCTGATTTAAACCCAACAATGAGACTTGAAGCACTAAAGAATAAAAAGCCCAACTTAATGCTAAGAAAAAACTGGAAAGGAGTTTTGAATTGCATTGCAAACTTTACAAAAAATATAATTCAAAACATGTAAAAAATGGCAGCAATTCAGAAAAAAAATTAGAAAGGAAACCATTGAAAGAAACAGAAGAACTATCATTCATCAAGGATATTACAAATCTCTCTTGTTTCACTCTATATAATATATCTTTGCCTGGTTTATTTTTTCTAATACATATTAGCTCCAAGAATTGACATGTTTTGAAAATATTTGACAAATTTGTACAATCTTCAGGAAAGAAGGTTGCAAGAAGTCCTAAATTGTCATTCATCTTTCATTACCTTTATATAGTTTGTGTACTCTGTGGAAACATAGCAGTTGTCAGTTTCTGTACTGCAACCATACTAGAGTATTCTCCTGGTCTGTGTTTGTTTTTGTTCAAGTCTTTGTGAAGACTGGTTTGAAAAAACGTGCATTTTTCAGCTGTGCAAAAATTCAAAAGTACATGACTTAGAAAAGAAGATATCAGCGAAGCTACAACTCAGAAAAGGAGAATATTGGCCAAGTGGTCCAGGAAGTAAGCGACTTGAAAGGTTCAATGAGCCTTAATGATCTTGCCACTATTTATGTAATGGGAAACTTTTGGGGAGCAATGATGGCAGATGCTGTATTAGAGGGTGTCTAAGAGAAGTTTCACAAAGAAAAGTAACATCCTTGTCAGGGCTTTTTGAGCTGAAAATTCCACCTGATCAAATTTCAAAAGTGAGTGACCTCCCTCTTTATATATGTAAACATCACCACAACGTGCAACCAAAATGTGGCCACAAAGCATGGAAACGTCAGGTAAAAGTTACAGGACTGCATAAAAAGGAATCAGACAAAGCTAAATCGAGTTGCACAGATGGATCCCTTTCGTTATTTGGAGTTAAACTTGTTTTTCTTGCAAGAAAAACTGTTACATGTACATCCCTAGTAGCATGTACCTAAACAGCCTCTTGACTGAGGGGGGAGGAGACAGAGTAACATTGGAGTAGCACCTAAGCACCCTATTGACTGAGGGGGGAGGAGACGGAGTAACATTGGAGTAGCATCTAAGCACCCTATTGACTGAGGGAGGAGGAGACGGAGTAACATTGGAGTAGCACCTAAGCACCCTATTGACTGAGGGGGAGGAGACGGAGTAATATTGGAGTAGCACCTAAGCACCCTATTGACTGAGGGAGGAGGAGACGGAGTAACATTGGAGTAGCACCTAAGCACCCTATTGACTAAGGGGGGAGGAGACGGCGAGTAGCATCTAAGTCCCAACGACTCCAAAAACAAAACCCAGTCTCCATCAAATTAATATGAATAAAACTTTAAGAAATATATAACAATCAGGAATAAAGCATGAGGACATGAGTTGACTGAATAATTACTGGTAACTGATAGCGCACATGTATTCTTCATTAAATATAATGAAATATCTTTTGTTCACACAGTCACAGGTGAATATTTATTGGTGCTGACATAGTGACGCTTACATCTTAATTTGTACAGTTTGTTATTCTCATGGCATTGGTTAAAACAAAAGGATCAGCACAGAAACCAACAAGAGTAGGAAGTTCTGCTCTAATTAAATTTGAAGTCCAGATTGGAAAAAGTACTCTACAAACATTTTTGTTACCCATACGGTCAAATTTAAAGAGATAATACAATCCACCATTAGTTTATTAATCTGTGCTGTGAAAGAGAAATGAGTCAGAACAAAAAGCCGTTTCCTAGATGCATCTTGTGTAAACTCGTACAACTGTCTGTTTGTGTTTTAATTTTTTTAATTGCCGTATCAAGCAATCCCATTCATATTTGTGCGGCTTTTCTAATATAATGAGCAATTTAAATTTTCGTGCGTGTACTCCTCACAGCTTTTTACAAGAGGTGTTCGAACTGTTGTTGGCATAAGTCGCCGTCGACTCGGTGTTGACAATTTTCACCTCAAACCCCGTACCAGACAATAATTAATCGACGTTTCTAGTAGCAAACTAGTTCAACTGTCTTCCAGTGTTTTAATTTTTTTGCTGTTCTTTGTTTGTTTGTGTGTTAGTGTTCTTGGTTATTTCTTTATATGATATTTGTATAACTTTTCATTCCCCTGTGTATAAATGTGAATGTATGAAGTACTCAAATTAATAATGAACCGCATTGATGCGTTTACATGAAACGCATTGTGAATATATTACATATCGCATCACTTACAAAACTTCAGCAATAACGTCAGTGGCTTGAATCATCAGTGTATATTTCCATGTACATTTTTGTGCATATCTTCTAAATTGTTTTCAAATTTTTGTGATTCCGGATGCCGTATTAAAACAGTGTTTTGACTAAGATTGGTTCAGTGTAGTGGGACTGAACAACGGCGAACAAAGAGTTGGCTCGAAAAGCTTGGGACAGTCTCCTAATTACAGCCTTATGACTAAGATTGTCTCCGTCCTCGGTACAGTGGGAACAATGGCAAACAAAAATTTGGCTCGAAAGGCCTCAAATAGTCCAGAAATTACACAAAGAACACAATAACAACTGTATGTTGAGGTACATTTACTTTATTTCAGCATTTCTCCTTTAATTAAACATATTTACAAAACAAATGGATTCCATCCAATACAATGTCTGTAATTTGGACGACTGCTATAGATATTTACTATTTACATATGTAAACGGTGTCTGGCATGACGTATCACCGACTTCAAACAATGCACATTGAATTTTACTTTGGGATAGCCATTCCTGTACAATTCCGATAACTGATTCCAGTCGGTTTCGTTAATCACTGAATTCCTAATTTACCTAGCTGTCAACCAAGAATGGATTAGAAACCATCGGTTGAGTTTATCAATACACATACATCCTACCTCCGACCCCTCCCTCTTTCGATCTCTCTCACTATCACTGTTTCAATTTCTTAGAATTTTGAACTTGTTCATCTATTTTTCTGATATATATTACGATGTTGTGAAGTTATATGTTTAACATCTTTACTTAGCTAATAAATTAATATCCTAAATTCTCTATTTGACAAGAAAAACTTGAAATCATGTTGAGCCAGTCTAAATGGACACACCTAGTAGCTCTCCTTCTCTCCCGCCTCCTCGCTCACTGTTTGAATTTCTTAGAATTTTTAACTTGTTTACCTATTTTTTGTTATAAGTTACGATATTGTGAAGTTATATATTTAACACTGACTTCACTTCTTACATGTCTTGATCGCCTTCACTCCAGAACGATAATGTTTGTAAGGTGATAAAATTATGTGCAAATTTTCGGAGAAAGTCAAATAGTAGAAGCATCTCCATTACATTCTGAGGCAGATTGATGCTATATTAAGATGACACTATCCTTGTTCTTGCATTTCAATGTCCTCTACACTGGTATTACACTTGTTGTGACACGGTAATAAACAAAAGAACAGCTCCCTGAAACCTCGGCGGTATTCTTCGTTAAATACGTAATACACTACGGGGTTAATCACTGGATAAAGGTAAGCGAACCTCCTGAAAAGCCAAATGGCAAAGTATGGTAATTTGGTGATACCGCTTGTCACGAAGAGATGAGGAATCCACACTGCATAAAATATTACAACTATAAGTACAAGCATCATTGATATCTTACGATTTCTTCTCACTCTATTCTTAACTATTTCAGTCGACAGGTGAAAATTCTTTTTCTGTCTGTTTAGAGATATTATAATACTTGAATACAGCACGGTTAACACGATAGCAGAAACACAGATCACACAACATAATAATATACTGGTTATTCTAAGCACTTCCCTCGTGTATGATGCTGACTCCCATTCAATCGTACAATAAAGTCCAGTATCATTAGTAACAAGTTTCACTCCATAGAAGTAATGTGCACAAAATGTCACTGAGGCGACCCACGTTGCAGCAATAATCAGACGACGTTTGTTTCGGGAAAATAGAGCGGACTGCATAGGAAACAGAACGGCGCGAAACCTGTCAGCGGCAATCGCCAACATACTGTATATGGACACATAAACTGATACAGACCAAGCGGGCCATACAAGTTTACACAGAACAGTGCCAAGTATTCCGTCCACCAACAAGCGGCCGTCAAGATACATGTCACTTATCAAAGATGGCAGAACAATGACAGGCATTAGTAAATCAGAGATGGCCATATTCACTATGAAATAGTGCACGGATGTTCTCAGAGTTTTGTTTCTGTAGAACACAGCTACGAGAAACACGTTCCCTATCAGTGAAAAAATCATTAAAGCTGAATAGATAGTAATTTGAGCGGTTTTCGATGGCCGTGAACCAGTAGAAAATATAAAACCAACAATTGTGTTGTTTGTGACATTGAAGTAGTGGCCACTTCCGTTCAATTCTGCCATAGTTTCGGAAAACATCTGAAATGAAATACAGCAATAGACAGTAATTAAACATAACAAGGATAACATTATTAAACCGTGGCGATTGTGATGCGTCTATCTGTTTTATTAATGATAATACTAATAATTTTTACTAATGTTAATAATATTAATAGCGCACGAACTTTGTCTCAAAAGCCAATCTACCTCCAATTCTACAATATTTTCAGAACTATATCACACACACTTGTAAAAACATTGAGATTCAACTGAACGTGGCGAACTCACAACTGAGTTAACAATGGCAAAATACCACCCTTCTAAAAAAGACAACTGTTCATAATGAAACGTCAATATATAAGGTAAAATGAACACTGAATAGTAAAATGATTAAGGGTTAAACCGTTTAAACCTATAAACATTCAATTTAATTCCTATAACCAGCCCGAAGCAAATGAAAGACTTCAGCCTGGGTAAAACAGCACAGTTGGAGGCGTTCACAATTTGAAATTCACATCACCTTTTGCTGAAGGAACATGTGTTACATAAAGCAACACCGTCCAATTTTATTTCTCTAAAGAATACTGCAATTTAATAAATTGAAGTTTAATAAACTAACTATGACTATCTTATATGTTCTTATATGTTCGGTTCAATTAAAGTCCACATCATTTCCTTACATCGTCCAAAGAAAAACCTAACTGCTATTGAAAAATCATCTATATCGTGCTATAAAACCAGAATTCTGTATTTCGAAAAGCTATTATTATATATGCTGCAGTATCACTGATATCAGTTTTTACTAGCTCTCAAAATAACAATGTATTGCTGTGTAATTTCTTTTACTACATGGAATTATACATGAGGGCCAATGAATTTTATTCGCATGGGAAACACCAATCATTTTTCACTCTGTTTGGATTCTTCCCTCCTTGGCCTTGCGTTTGAAATAGTTTATGAAATTATTTAATTGATTTCATACTAAATAGCCGTTATATCTCGGTAACCGAACATTGTCGGTTGTATTTCCGTATTTTTAAGATTTAAAGTCACTTTCAAAAAACCTAGCCTTCGATAATTAAGATAACCCATAAAAATTTCCTCCGTCCAAAGTTCACATCATAATATCAATACTGACAACTTACAGGATCTTCGGTGATGCAAGGAAGGTTTCTGTTGTATAGAATAACTCAAAATTCCTGATAGAGCTAGTGCTGTGAATGTTATCGCGGCAAAAGTTGATCTGCCAATTACCAGCCAGTCTTTCTGACAAGTATTATATTAGTTCCTAATGACCCTAATCTTTCCGCTCACGAGGAAGGTGAAAATGGTAAAAATGAGGAAATGAATTTAAATTTTTGAATAGTTGTTAAGCTAATTTGGAATAATTTCAGTCTCTCCAGTTCGACTTGTTCTCTGCATTTCTAAATAGATATTGTATTCAACAAAAGATTATTGCAACCAGTATAGAGGAATTACCAACGATACGTTTTACATTTGTTAAAAATTACATATACTGGGATACCGACAAGTATAGGTGCTGCGTATTTTCAAGTATTTGACATAAATTGTGCGGATCCAATTCTGCTAGGATGTCGTAATTTTCAAAAAAGGTTTAGCTGGTGGTTACAAATTTTATGCACGTAGTGTTGCTTCAAACACTTCCTGCAAACTATATCAGATAAAAACCGGTTGAAATAGGTACTTTGATATGCGAGTTTCAAACTTTTTCTGATCTGTCGTTCAGTGGTTTTACCAATAACATTTCATTATAGAAATTACTGCTGCCTTCTTCAACTAACTTGAACTTATTAAGTTCATTTTGGGATAATCTTCTTCGATTCTTGACTCAGGGAAACAATGACAAGACCATGGGCGGGACTGGGCTTCTTTGAAAAAAAATTCTTGCATGGCCCTCGGAGTCAAACAAAAATTGTTGCAGCAATAGGTTCTATATGTTCTATAAGTTCTACATGGCAAAAAATATTCTTGCAAGCCAAATGCCTTGGGAAAAAAATCCTGCTGAGCTGAAACCCCCTCCCCCTCCCCTCAAAAGTTAAATGATCGGCCCCTAATCCAAGCCGACATATCCATGTATTTATTTCGTTTTGCACTATTAACTTGTAACTTTAATCAGTAAAAGTTATTGTTGCAGCATTTTAGTAAGCCCTATGAACTTTCACGTTGCAGCCTCGCAGCTGTTTTAATATTTTGTGATTGTATAGTGATCTCATTGCGAAGTGGAAAATGTATTGAGACTATATACCGTACATACTGATGTTGGCTTGTCACGGTTATGAACTGTTTTACATTGTACTCTCTTAATAGACAACTCCTGACAAAACTTTCGTACGAAAGAACAAAGTAAAAAAGGATAATAAAGAATAATATACAAAAATTTGTGGAAACATCCTAAAAATCGAAAGGAATTTACTATAATACAAACAGTTCATATTTTTGGGGATTCTTGCCATTATTTTAATACAAAAAACAAAACATTATTCAAACTGTTAAAAATATTCTAGCTTCTACTGTCAACATCGCTTATAAAAACAATACTAGAGAATATACCAACCATATGCCACGCAGAAGATTATTTAGGTGAATTTAATCAGTCTTAACGTACAACTCTGGAGTACAATGTATGCAGTTCTAAGGTAGTTTGTTATGTTAATCCAACAACTTATTCCAACACAATTACTTTTTTCTTTTACCAAAGTGATTTTGTTTCTACTGGAGAAAATAAGTCTGATAAACAAGCAATTTCCTAGATGCATTTTGTGCAATCTCATGCACTTGTCTTTGGGTGTTGCTAACTTTTTGTGTGTGTTAGTGTTCTTGGTTATTTCCTTGTAAATTGGTATGCTTGATCTTTCCCTGTGTATAACTGTGGCTGTACAGAAGGACTATGAAAAGCAGTTAAACAGTGACTGCGGGGTAGGTGGTCGGCTAAAGCATGTCGTTGTTATTTGAAAATTTTTCGCAGTTGAAAATTTTTGTATTGATAACTTTTTAATATAAGTGCGATATATTATTTCAATAACGTCGGCATTGTTTGAACTTCAATACTTTGCAACATATTTGTGCTTGCACCTGACGTCCGTTCCATTGACATTTACGTCATGTACAATATTAGAGTTCCCAACGTTATTAATGACTTCATAGTACCGGCCTCATTAATTGGAACCTTTTCAGGTTAAAACCTCTCTTTCTTCATAAAAACTGCTAATAGGTAATTTAAATATGATGTCTCCGAGCGAAACTAAAAGAATATACAAATTAAGCAAAACAAACTAACTGTTTATGAATTAAACCACATATAACGAGCGTTCTGATTGGCAATGCAGCGTGCTTTAATATTGTTTATAGATTAAACTACATATAACGGGCGTTCTGATTGGTTATTCAGCGCGCTTTACTTTTGACACACAAGACGGGCAAGTTACTACATTCGTCAATTACATAGTGAATCATTGCACAATACAGAAATCTCAAACTCACCTGACACCTGACACCTCAAGTATCATGAAATATGATCCTCCACCGCTAATACGACCACATTACGTTGTCCTTTGGTAGTCGTAATAACGGGGTTCCACTGTATCTCCTGCTCTGGACCGTTCAAAATTGGCATTTTCTTGGCTCCTTTACTAATACTCGTCAGTGACAAAGTAGCGACCCTTTGTGTTTTTTTGCCTATTTACTTGTTTTCCTTCTGGGAAATCAGGTGTTAGTAAGTATGTGCTTTCGATTTTGCTCAATTTGCATTAAATCGCGACGACTTGCTGACTAAATTTACAGATGGTTCACACCAACGTTTTGGAAATTGTAGCATGAGTGCAAGAAAAAAATGCAGTGAAAAGTGAAACAAAATTTGCACAAGTGTAAACGGGCTTTAATAGAATGTCCTATTTGCTTCTTTTACTGAACAGAGCAAGCAGGCGAGTTTTCCATGTCTCAGGGCCGGGTAGGCAACAATTTAGGTCAGGGAGGCAGCAAGATTGTTAGGGTGAAAGTGCATGCTTCAGCTCCTTATTTCGCTTGGGGGCCAGTTGCTCTTCCGCTTCCTACGGCCCTATATCTTTTATAGAATCGCATAGCGGGGATGAATCACGCAAGCTGATTGGCTAATCGAGCAATTGAAGCGGAAGTATTTAACGTGGAATTGCACTAGTGCGTCTAAAGCATAGAATTACTCTCAGCTTAAGCCGCGCGCGTCCTCAAACTTTCCCGCCAAAAGATGCGGATCACCAGTCGGTTGACAAAGCACTAAAATAGCTTTCGCGCACTCAAAACTTTCCAAATTAGCAAAAGCCGAACCAGGTTTATATATACACTTATGAACTTCACTTCAAAGATTAATTCATTCCTGCACGAGATTCAACGAAAATTGACTTCCTGTATTCCACGTTAAATTTTACTCGAATATTCTTGTATTGCACTTATAACATTGCGATTCGAGCAACATTATTTTTCTCGTGAAATTTAGCGTAGAATATCCTCGTCAGGGCAATCAAATTTCCTATAGAATAGGCCCCTCAATTGAAAAATAAAACAACGCTAGATGTCATCCAGTGACGTATAATGGCTGCCTCTGTTTAAATTCAGAAGTTTCACTCTAGCCAACCAGAAGACGCAATATATCTCGCTATAGCCAATAAGAAGACGCATTATATCTGGCTTTTTTATAGAGTGATGATAGAAAATAGCAGAACTGACCCAAGTGTCAGTAATGTCCCAAGCATACTATAGCCGGATCTTCCAGTTCATAATTTCCGACAAAAACAAAACTATGTGCATGTATATGTTGATATACGGGCAATAAATCAGACTTGACCGAGAAAATACAACAAATTAACCACACTGATGAATCGGAAGGGAACGAAAGTGAGAGCAAGGAAGAGTTAAGTGTAGACTTGACCGGAAAAATACAACAAACCACACTGATGAATCGGAAGCGAACGAAAGTGAGAGCAAGGAAGAGTTAAGTGTAGACTTGACCGAGAAAATACAACAAACAACTTCGATGAATCGGAAGCGAAAGAAAGTGAGAGCGAGGTAAAGACGAAAACGAGGTCGAAGACAACGAAATGAAAAAGTTTCAAGTTAACCGAAAACGCGGAATGTTTCCACAAGAATATACATTTAGGTCGTGTTTTACCTTATTGTTCGAAGTAAATTCATCGGGTGTTCTATTTCTCTCTAAACTCTGTTAAAAGGCATTATGGTCAGTCTCATATACAAATTTTGTACAGTCACCATCTGATGCCAACATTCTTGTTTACGAACAACTTGGGTCTACACTCTTGTTTTATCAAAACCTTTTTACGAGAATGGGCCAAAATTTAAGAACATTCTAGGAACATACCCAAGAATTTTCCAAGAAATTAATTTTGTTACATTAGTCATTACTGTATAAAATCATCAGTGGAAAAGACAAATAGTTGATAATGCAACATTGTTTGCGACTAGAGTATGACAAATGAGTATAACAGTGAGTTATTGGACATTTTACAAGAACAATTTGTAGGATTCATTATTTTCTTGTGATGCTTAAACAGGGTGTAAATTTCATATCCAAGCCATGTATATTTTAGGACAAATGGAGGGGAGAGGGGAGGGGGTGTTTTATGCCCCTGCCCCAGTCACAAGACGACCAAAAAGCCCAGTCTAAAAATGGATGCTACTACCTTTGTTACCTCCATTCTTAGTTGGAAGAAGGCAGGTCGAAAGTATAATCACACATATTGGTGTAGAAACACTTTATTTTATTATTTCAGCATACATTAATTTTTATTTGTATTTCATAAATTATTGCATCTAACGTTAAATGTCAAATACATTCCTCTATATTTAAGTTTTCAGTTTAGATAGCCTATACTCCTCTCGGAAAATTTGGAGATTTTATGGATAACTTTTAACCAATTCGGCAGAGTTTTCACCATTTTTTTAGTTTTGTTGATAACTTCAGTTTCTTAAAATACATACTAACTATTAAAAATACCACACACACATCCTAATCCTCCTTCATTTTACAAGTGTCACCATCACTATTTCAATTTCTTATAATTCAAACTTGTTTATCTATTATTCTTGAATATATCACGGTATTGTTATATGATATAGGTATAACATGTTCACCTGTTACATATCAGTCTAGACCAGCAACAATCCAGGAAAGTAATGTTCTTAATGTAATCAAATTATGTGCAAATTTTAGATTAATTAAGTAAAATAGTACAAGCATTTTTCGTTACGTTTTGGGGCAGCCTGATACTATATTAAGATGACACTATCCTTGTTCTTGCATTTCAATATCCTCCACACCGGTATTACAGTTGTTGTGACACGGTAATAGACAACAGAACAGCTCTCTGAAACCTCGGCGATATTCTTCGTTAAATACATAGTACACTACAGGGTTAATCACTGGGTACAGGAGAGGGAGCTTATCTAAAAGCCAAGAGACAATGCATGGTAATTTGAAGGTAGCTTTGAAAAGAACAATAAAAAAATTGACATTATATGGAATCCAAACTACGTAAAACACTACAACTATGGTTACAAGCATTATTGATATCTTACGGTTCCTTCTCACTCTGTCTTTAACTATTTTAGTTGAAAGGTGAAGATTTTTTTTCTGTCTGTTTAGAGATATTATAATACTTGAATACAGCACGGTTAACACGATAGCAGAAAC
>JANSTR010021899.1:0-13697 GCA_025434805.1 Antipathozoanthus remengesaui | reverse complement strand
ACATTTCAAATAAAGTCAGGTTCGTGCTTTTTCATACCCCGTCTCAAAGACCTTTAAAACTTTCCAAGCCCCGTTCATTCAGGCATAAAATATTTCAAACCCCGGTATCTTTTTTTCCCAACCCGGTGGTCCAGATAAATAACGATCCATCCCTTAGCAAATAGTTTTTAAAATACTATATAATTATATAGACTTCGTCGGCAGGTGGGTAAAACGTATAATAAAATCAACCAAGGGAGTTGACAAAACAATTTTCTGCCCTGTAAGGTTGAAAGAAAGCTGACATTTTGAGCATTAACCACGTCAGTCAAAGCATCATTAAAGGAATGTATTAACTAGTACGTTCTTTCTTCCTCAGTCTTTAAAACTCAGTGACACCAAGACTGCATGCATTGAAGATTTGTCAGATCTGGCCAGCCCAAAAGAACTACTTCTGGCTATTGTAAAGGAAACATGCATACATTTTCCAACCCTGTTTAACTGCTCTCGATGAACTGAGATTTATCTCTAACCCACAAGTATGATCAGTCGGGATATTTTAAAGTGCTGTAATTTACTGTAGTTTGTGACAGTTGGCAGTAAAGTCTATCTGGCACATGAAGTGTACTGTTAGTATCTGTCCACTTAAATTGCCTTCCAAATAACATGTTAAATAGATCCCATCAATAATAGTAACTTGGATGTGGCCGTAGGTGTATTGACTGATCTATCAGCTATCTGTCATTGTGTTTTTCTTGGCCAAGTCAGTGTTATCAGTCTTCAGTGTAGATGTTTTGTTGCAGATAATACAACGTGTGATCCAATGTGTAAACATGTCAGGATATTCCTTCTATTATGAGAAACTATTTATTTCAGGTGAGTGTGTTGGTCATTTATTTTGATTTATAATGCTGTGACAGACTTCATCATTTTGATGATGCGAAAAGACAATGCCACACATTACTTTGAATCCTAAAATTGGAAATGACCACATAAATGCAGTTCGCAATGCAAGAGCTAATATTTTTACCTTTGATTGACAGAATTGCCATAAATTATATGTAATGACTGTGGAATTTTGTCATGTTCTGGAGAATAATATGTTCAGAGAAAATATAATGCAAAAAATTTAAGTTTGTCTCTTGTATAACAGCCATGTTTGTGTTTACATTTTGCAGCAAATGAGTGTTTGGAGGTTATGTGCAGCTGGCTACAATCTTACTTTGCCTGTTGTTGTGATCTAGCAGCCACGTTTGTGTTTCAACAGCTCCAGTCAACCATTCCTCTACCATATACCCACATCCTGTCCATCATCAGGTTTATTCAGAAGGTAAGAACAGTATCCTGTTGTGGTCCAAGTTCCTGCTACAAAGTTCATCGACAGTCTGTGACAACTTTGTTATTAACATTTTAATTTATTACTAACTTTAAAATGAATTAACAAACCTTGAAATTCACACCATTATCAATTAGAGTGGCGGTGGTGGTGCTTGATGATCCTATCTGGTGTGATCAAATTATATATTAGTTACATGCTCTAAGTAAATAGTTTTTTAAAAAAACTATAGACTGTGTCAGCGGGTAGGTAAAACGTATAATAAAATCAACCGAGGGTTGACGAAAACAATTTTCAGCACCATAATTTGGAAGAAAGCTGACGTTTCGAGCACAAGCCCTTCGTCAGAGCATCTGAAAAAATTAAAACAGTGAATGGGTTTATATAAGAATTTATTAAATAAATGTATGCGGATCAAAATAGAAAAGACAGCCATTGGTGGACTAATGCCTCGAAACATTGGCACCTCATGACATCAGTGAAAGATTTTCATTCATCTAATTTCTATTCATTAGTCCACCAATGGCTGTCTTTTCTATTTCAATCCGCATACATTATTAAATTCTTATATAAACCCCTTCACTGTTTTAGTTTTTTCAGATGCTCCAATGAAGGGCTTGCATCAGCTTTCTTCCAAAATTACAGCGTGAAAAATTGTTTTTGTCAACCCTCGGTTCATTTTATTATGTATAATTACATTGCTAGCCACTGCATTCACTTTTTGTCAGACCCTTTGCAGTTGTTGTTGTATAGCTCATTATCTGGGTGGAGTAAAGACAAGAAAGTTGAAGAACAATTAGTCTCCTGTAGGAAGTCCATTACGCATCTAATGTTATGATTTGACATGCGAGACTTAAGAGAACATTTTTAAAGTGGAACACAGATTGATTGTTTTCCCTGTGTAACTGATAAATGCAGATCGTGGAAAGGGTGAGCACAGCCATTCCAGTTAGCTTTGTGCAGCAGCTTCTTCAACCACTGTCTCCAGTCATGAAGCTGAGGTTCTCCACAGACCAAACTGTAAGTCTGCAACTGACATCACAAATTGTGAAGTTGAACTGCTATTAAACAGCCTTCTATTAAGTGACCACTCTATTTACTGGCAACTCCTCAAAGTTCCTAGCATTAATATCCGCCCTCTGAAAGAGTTGGGGTAGAAGTAGAATTTTTTCACTCTAAAAATTCCACATTTCTCTATTAAGTGGTCACCAAGCTCTTGAATTTTGAGCCATTACAGAAGATCAATGCAAGTCAGTAAAGGTTTTGAACTTCAAACTCAAAATGTTTATTTTAATGTCTTTAAGGCATGCAGACAATGTATATTTGATTACTAATAATATATCCATGATCATACCATGTGTTCAGGTTCTGTCATCTGTAATGGAAGTGTACCAAGGATTCCTTGGGATTCCTGACGTTCCTCTACTTGAAGCTGCTTACAGGTAAATGTGGGTTCAAGGGCCCTAAAAATATCTTCTTCATACAAATTTTTGCTTGTACTAATATTTGCGATTTTCAAAAATTTGTGAAATTTAATACTTGAGAAAATTCATATGCATGAAATTTGACCTCATGAAATACAGTATAGCACTATATAATGAAAATACACATTTTTAGTTCAGTGTAATAAGAGTATTAATGCTTTAATCAGATACATACAGGTTTGCTCTGTTTATGTCATAATCATAGGATCTTTTTCTGGTCATTTCAAACTTTTTTTTGCTTTGCACAGGTAACTTGTAAAATATATTGATAAACTAGTTGTAGCTGAAAGGATTAATTGTATTCCAGTGTCATCAACAGTTTGGCAAAGCTAAAATGCTAATGGTTTTACTTAATTTATTCAAATAAGATTTGTTGTAAATAAATGTTCTAAATCTTACTTCTTGTACTTCTTGTTGAATAAATCTACCACAGATCTGCTGCCACAGAACTGAAGAGCAGTGCCCAAGTTATGAGAGATACAGTAAAGAAATACAGTGGGCAAAGGGGGACCAAAATGCTGGAGATGCACTCATCATCTGATAGTGAAGCAAACAGGGAAGCACAAGAACAAGTGGATGGACCACAGTTAACCATGGAGAACAACAAAGCTGTTGAAATTGATGTTGATGCATTGAATTGCAGCATCCAAGAGACAGAGACAGTTATCATATTTAATCTTTGTGCTCTGTCGGAGATTGCAACTTCCAAATCAGCTGTACTAGGTGTAAGTGAACCAGTCGACCTGTTTGTTCTGATGCCCATATATGAATATCACCGTTCAAGTGCAGACACCAACCAGATATAGAATAGCTGAAAAAAACCCCTGAAGACGAACAGTAATTATGCAGTTCTAAAATCTTAGGTTTTATTTTGTTTTAAATCAGTTGTATACCTTGTTATCACTTATATTGTTTTTATGGACAATCATTACTATTTTCAGTGCCTTCTAATTAACTAAGGTTTATTTAGCTTTTTAAGCCCAAGTTATCTCACATCCAATTTTACCCAAGTGAACAACATGACTGTATGATTGTTCTGTGGATACCATATATTATTACTACCGTGGATTTTGCTAAATTATCTACAGACTTCCTAACAGAAGTCTTGCATAATTGATTTTTTTTAAATTTACTGTGATCACAAGTCACTGGTTTCAGCAATTCATCATCCTTATTTCCTTCACTGCAAAATCTGCTGCAAACGAACACAGTGACTGCTCAAACTCCTGGTTTCCACTATATTATGTGATGTATTACTTGTTTTTGCTTCCTTTCATTATCCAGCTTTGGAAATTGTCCCCAACACCTTTTGAGCTGCTGACCCAAATGCTTAGTCCATGTGACTGGGATGTTGCTGCTTGCTTTCCAGCCATTCAGTACACAATCCTGCATACTCTGTACACTCACTCCCAAAGGTAAGACATTGTTCAGATGGGATCTTACCTTCTGATTCATCACTGTTGCCGTGTTAACCAGTGTAAATTAATTATTGCCACCGCCATCCTCAGTGTCATTGGCCCACTACCGTCATCAATGTTATTGGTCCACCGCCATCCTCAGTGTCATTGGTCCACTACCGTCATCAGTGTTATTGGTCCACTGCCATCCTCAGTGTCATTGGCCCACTACCGTCATCAGTGTTATTGGTCCACTGCCATCCTCAGTGTCATTGGTCCACCTTCATCAACCATGTCATTTGTTCATCATCATCATATGTGTCATTGGTCCACAACCATAATCATTGTCAATGGTCTACCACCATCACATGTCTCATTTGTCCACCGTCATCAGAGTCATTGGTCTTCCACCATCTTCAGTGTTATTCGTCCATCATCGTCAGAGTCATTGGTCCACTACCATCATTGGTGTCATTGATCCATCACCATCATCAGTGTCACTGATATCACCACCATCATCAGTATCATTGGTCCACCTCAATCATTGGTGTGATTGATCCACTGCCAACATCAGTGTTATTTGTATCACCATTATCATCAGTGTCATTGGTCCAACTCCATCATCAGTGTCATGAATATTACCACCATCAGTGTCATTGGTCCACCTCCACCATTAGTGTCATTGGCATCACCTCCATCATTGGTGTAATTGGTCCACTGCCAACATCAGTGTTATTTGTATCACCATCATCAGTGTCATTAATATCACCACCGTCATCAGTGTCGTTGGTCCACCTCCATCATTGGTGTAATTGATCTACTGCCAACATCAGTGTTATTTGTATCACCATCATCATCAGTGTCATTAATATCACCACCATCATCAGTGTCATTGGTCCACCTCCATCATTAGTGTCATTGATATCACCACCATCATCAGTGTCATTGGCATCACCTCCATCATTGGTGTCATCGATCCACCATCATCACCAGTGTGATTGGTATCACCACCATCATCAGCATCAGCATCATTGATCCACCATCATTATCAGTATCATTGGGCTGCCAATATCAGTCATTGCTCCACCATCAGCAGTCTCATTGGCCCACCACCATCAGTGTCATTGATCCATCAGTGTCACTGGTCCATCACCATCATCAATGTCATTTGTTCATCACCATCACCAGTGTCATTTGTTCATAAGCATCATCAGTGTCATTGGTATCTCCTCCAGAATAATCACCATGAATAGCATTGAAAAAGCCCTCAGATATAGCATGCCTTGATTTTTTGTAATAATAAAAGTATAGAATTATGTCAGCGTACTGAACATTAATTTTTGAAAATTGTGAACATATTTTAATGCATCTTCCATCCTGGTGAAGTTACAAATCTAGACAAGATAAAGATGAAAACAACCTACTCAGGAAAAACTATATCAACTTACTGTGCATAATAATGTATTCATTGTAGATTGGTAATATGAATATACAATCTCTGAAATGAGTAGCTCACTTTGTTGTGACAGGGAAGGAGAGGTCTTTTTAAGTAATTGCGGAGATACATGTTTTTGAAGTTTAACTTGGAAAAACACTAAAAAATCTTTTATTTCACCTAAAGTAAGAAAATATAGACACAAGTGGAGCCATAACTTACCTTTTCTATCTTTACAGTCCTTTGATTTGCCATCTTCTGACCCTCTCTTTTACCCATCTTTTGTGACAACAACTCCTGTCTTTTACCATTTTTTTGTCAGTCTGTTACCCATCTTTGCTTATACGAAAGACAACATTTTCCCCATCGGTCAAAATAGAATTGCACTGAAGTTATTTGCTTTTTCTAAGAATATTATTGGAATTTTCCATTCAGCAATCAGTTATAACACTGATAGATTTTAAACCTTTAATCCAGGGGGCTTACTCCCATCTACTTTGTACTGCAAACACTGGAAAAGAATGATCAATGAGTCAATAGTTTGAGGAAATGGTTTGTAAGTAAGCTAGTGACTATTACACCACTATTTTTTTGTTTTCAGGCAGCATCATTTTCTCCCTAGCAGTTCTACTAGTGGCTTGCTCAAGATCACTGAAGGGTCCAGTAATGGTGACATACTGACCATCTTTAACCTCTTGTCAAAGATCTTGAGGAATAACAGCACTTCTGATGATTCTAGGTTTGTAATCAAATGCTGATTCCTTAGCTTCTCTTTCAGATCCAAATTCCAGAGTTGTTCTCCCATATTTTAATCTTGGGAAGTAATGAAAGGAGCCACCACAGAGTTGCCATATCTCAAGAGTATACTTATAAATGACATCGGTCAGGACTTTCAGTCTAAGATTGCTTTCTATTGAATGGTTTGGATGACCTGTTTTTGGCCAGTTGAAATAGAAAGATTCAAAGTCACTATTAAATGAACGTCCCAACATTTTAATTTTGTTTTACTAACAAAGCAAACTCTAAAAAGGCTAAGTTGCTGATGCATACATTTTTCCTGCCACAACTTGCCAGTTGCCCCTTCTTGGTAGACCAACACAGGAGAACTGAGCAACTCTGATCCATGAGTATGGCCAACTTGGCTAAGACCAGTTTCAACCCCTCATGTATTCCATTAAGAAGCTAACCAGCTACACTGTTCAAATGAAAAGGGACCAGAGGAACATATAAATCATAGTAATACCAGTTGAGTTTTGTCTATTTGAACAAACAAATTAATTTTCTTACCACACTACTTGATGGAATAGTGCAATCATAATATCATTTTGTTTGAGGGTCTTTTAAACTGTATTTCCCTGTATTCAAGGAAGTGCATCAACTCACCAATTCAGAGATGTTTGCTTATGGATGCTTGTGTCATCAGTGAGTGAATCACCTCCTAAAATGTGTTCATGTTTAGTATCAGAGAGCAAACTAGATGTGACAAATGACCATGTTACAAATTCATCAACCTGGTAAAGATTGTTGTTGTTAAATGTACATCAAATCAAAGTTAAGTAATATTTACCAATTTACTCTTTATTGTTGTAGGAGACTTTGTATTGTGTGGCTTATTGAAGTCCTTGACCACTGTCAGACCATCGATGCCTTGTTAATGGTTGCAGAGTATTATAACTTTGACTCACTTGCTCGGGACTTGTTGCCTCTCAGTAAGTTTCTCTGTTAATCATATTATGTTTCGAACCAGTTTTGATCTAGAATGGGCAAAGTTCATCCCAAGGAAAAATCAAGATCTTTGTTTCACATCATTCAGAAATAAAGTAAGATAAACAAAGGCTAAAATTTTACAATAAAATGTTAAAAACTCAAATGTTTTCTACTAAAAAGTCAGGATTTCAAGGAAACATAGATGACTGATGATAACATTTTAGTCAAAAACGTTTGAGTTTTAACATTTTATTGTAAAATTTTAGCCTTTATTTATCGTACTATATCCGTGCGATTTCAGTGACATTCAGAAATGTTTACACGCTATTTGTCATGTGAATATACTTTGAGACTTTGACCATATAGGAGCAAAGTTATCTTATTTCTTTTTGTTTTATCAATATACATGTATCAAGACAACCAGGGGTGTCCCTTTGAAGCTCACTAACTACATTTCCTTGAAATCGAGATGATTTTTGGAAAAATGTCATTATTTTGGAAATGTTTTGAAAACTGTAAGAGGCAATTTTACTTAAATAGTTTACACATCAGAATATATGTGTTGGCATACTTGTTGGATCCAAATTACAATGTAAATAGATGAGAGCATTTTTCGTTATTTCGGTATATCTGAAATAAATTAATTTCATACCTTCAGTATGATTTTTGTAAATCTTGATATCAGAAAGCCGAATAGTAGTGCAGATGTTCAGCTGTGAGAAAGATAACTTGAGCTGTTCATATTGTTGTTAAACCAACAGCTTTCTATCAAAACACAAGCATTGTACTTGATGTATGCCAGTGTTTACAGATCCTTGTGAACCTTGGACTCTTATCAGATGACTGCCTAAAAGAGTAAGTTCAGTGCCTCCTTTTAGAACTGACTTGTCAACAGCACTCTTTGCTGCAGACGAGAGAGTAATATGAGGTTTAGAACTTGGTATACAGTAGAGCTTTCCCCCCTTGTAATTCACCCAGTAAAGATATTAGGACACATGAGGTGCCTAGCACACTGTGCTGTGTGTCACAGGAGCACTTTTACCATGTCAATCACTCAATGGTATATTAATGTAGTCCCAAATCCTCTCGGACCAGCCCAACTAAAATTATGTTGCTCTTGCTGAAACTAATATTTCAAATTAGAAGTCTCTTGTATAGAATCGATAAAATAATTGTTTTGTGTTTGTCTAATATGTTAGTTACATATTAACCTCTAAAATTGACCCATAAGATTGGTTTTTTTTTGTCTTTAGACAACAGTATATTAGTTGCATATTGTGACCAGCTGGTCATTGGCGTTGAGCCCTGAAATGGATTTAGTGAAACGTTAGCCTGAATGTGAACTTTAAGCTCTTCTGTAATGCAAAACACCCCAAAACTTGATTAAAAAGTGTTCAAGAACTGCAACTTCTCCTGAAATGAAATTGGAAGTGGGAAGTGGTGTCAAAATCTATAATATTATGTACTATTTATCTGTTTCCTTGAGGGGGTGGTTATAGGATAGGGGCACTTTATAGAGCATTTGTGGTAGTGACTAGTGATGTGGTGTTTTTCAGGTGTTTACAAGACTGTGTTGTGAGGCTTAGTGACAGCAGTGAAACTGTGAGAAGTAGTTACTTGGAACTCATCCGGTCTTTACCAACAGAAACTGTGACCAGGTGAATATCTAGTGATTAATATCATGAGCATAACTGCCAATGGAAGAAGCATAAGAACTGTACTCAGTGTACTGCCTTTATAGATTTCAAGCGAGCTGGAAGATGCAACATTTTATTGAACTGGAAATTGAGAGACGACTACAAGTAGGAATATCCTGAGTTAATCGCTATTGTAACTAACGATTTTGTATCTGTTAAAGTAAAGTTTTATCACATAAATGAATAATAAAATTATGTAGACACTCTTCAAATATATGCCTCTCACACATAAACATCATTAGAGACACCCCATTTAAGGGAATACTACTACCTGAAGCTAACTCTAACCTAATTTGTAGTTTTGCAACAAGATACCTTCTGCGAAGTCAGGGAATTCAGAAAGAAAGCAAGGCTGCAGGACGCCCCATGACCACCAGCTGTAAAGACATGTGGTGGGTTAGGAAGAGTCACATGATTAAACCACCAACCGGCTCTTTCCATTCCAACAACTTCCAGGTTATTGTGAACTTCATTCTCTATGGAGTGCCACCAGGGTGAGTGGAACATATTTACCATTATCTTGTGGGCGGATCTAGGGGTGGTTCAGGGGGTTCAGTTGATTCTCCTTCACTTGAATGTGTTGACTCAAAACACTTTATAAATGGAATAATTTGAAAATATTGTGCAGAAAAAATGACAATTGAACCCCTTCAAACACTTCTTCACATGATCGCAGATCCGCCCCAGCCTTGTAACACCTACTGACATAATACAACTGGGGTAAGTGGAACATATTTGCAATTATTACCTTATAACACATATTGATAGAGTACTACCGGGTGAGTGGATCACATTTACAATTATTACCTTGTAACACATATTGATGGAGTACCACCGGGGTGAGTGGAACACATTTACAATTATTACCTTGTAACACATACTGATGGATCATATTTACGGTTATTACTTAGTAACACATATTGATGCAATACCACCAGGGTAAGTGGAACATATTTACAATTATTACCTTGTAACACGTATTGATGGAGTATCACCGGTGTGAGTGGAACATATTTACACTAATTACCGTGTAATACATATTGATGGAGTACCACCGGGGTGAGTGGAACATAGTTACAATTATTACCTTATAACACATATTGATGGCGTACCACCAGGGTGAGTGGATCACATTTACAATTATTACCTTGTAACACAAATGAAACAAATGAATGTGAAATGTAATGAACTTGAAATTGTGAAATTTTGGAATCCCAAAATAAAGTGTAATAACGTAGCTAGACAGAACATGGAAATGACTTGAGAACACTTTCACTGAACCTGTAATAAGAATCATTTCCATTGTATCGGTTGCTTCCAAATAACGCTAAGTCACGGTATTGGAGAAACAAAGCAAATTGGAAGATTTGTGGAGTCAAATAGCGCTAAGTCATGTCATTGGAGAAACAAAGCAAATTGGGAAGATTCATGAAGCCATTGAAAACCATTAACTAAAATTTCTTATGCAAAATCCAGTATTTTTCATGAAAAAGAGATTTGTAGTGATCAAAAGGTAGTAAACCCACACTTCCAGGTTTGGGTAAAATGTTTGAAGAGAACCATTAAAATTCACCGATTCGTCATGATATTGCAGGAAAGATATCAAGAATGACTGGCTGTTGAGATTATTTCATACTTGTAACAGACCCAACAAGTACCTACCATCTGAGCTGGTACACGTAAGTGATTATCCTCTAGCTCATTATATTTAAGTTGTTGTTTGATTGATATGTCAGTTTTGTTGCTATGAGGTGGCGAGGTTCAACTTCGCATGGTTTTTGTCTGATGTAATACTTGCACATTGTTACGAGCAGAGCAGAATTTCTTCACGCTGCAGATTGGTTAGTGACAGGGGCATTTCCGTTCTTGCAGAGCAAAATTACTTGAGCCTAATTAGTTAGTTGCATAGCAACCAAGTCTATATGCCTAGAAAATATGCAGCACTTGAGGCGTTTCCAGTGGGAAATGCATGTGAACACCAGCAATATGCAAGTTTCCTAATGGCCCTTACCAAAACGTTGAAAACACTCATCTTAGGTCCATGCGATTACCTATGCAAATTGCGCTTCGATCGGCAGTTACGTATTTATTTTATGCCTTAATGTTATTATATACAACGTTGCTATGGTCAGAAGTTTAGCCATTGAATTTATTTTGTTTCCAGTTTAGATTTAGAGTTGATAGCTTCATAGAGTGTCATTGTTTTAGTGGTTTCCTTACTATAAGAGTGAAGGAGCAATCATCTCATCAAACAGTCTTCCCTTAATACCTGTGAAAGCTTTACTGTACAGTCTTTGTTTACACCTCTTCGCTTTAGTGCTTGAAAAAGGATATGAACCCCATTCCATGTTGTTCAAGTTGTGAGTTCCACTAGTTTATCTTGCATTGTTACCATTATCAGTTCAACAGATGCGAGGCCCTGCTTTGGTTTTGGGTTACCTGGGAGGCAGCACAGTTTTGTGTTCTGGCTCGTCTGCGAACACCCTTGGGGAGGGCACAGGAGACGTTTCAGGTCATTGAAGGTACAAGCTCTGCTCTTCTTAAATAGTTTATGATCATTTTGTCTTTCTGCCAGCTACTATCAATGTTTACTTAGTGCAATAAGGATGTTATATCAATGTGAGTGTTCAAATCATATCAGACTTCTTCTTTCTACTTGTTTTGGTCAGAAGGTAAATTGGGATTTTGGAAGACGGTCACATATTGAAATGTCATATTTTAGTATTATAATGTATGGTTTACAACAATGCAAAGAAACCAGGTTAGCAAAATTAAATGACAGCCCAAGTCGGCTTTAAGAGACATAAAGCCAATCGTGGGTTGAAATTTTAATCCTGAGTTATTTAACTGTATTGTTAACAAACAAAACATTGGGTCCTGTTAGAATGGGAGTTGAATTTAATCCAGGTTTAGACAACACTTTAAGTAATATTTCAAAAACAAGTGCGAGTGTTTGAATGGGGATTCCAAACATCGAGAAACTATGAATGAATGCTTTTATTGTTTCAAGGTGTTTGGAATCCCCATTCAAACATGAAGTATGAGTTTTTGAAATAACTTCTCACTCGATCAAAATAGACATGTCGATTGCATTGTTTATCACACAATTAAACTGAATAGAATACTCTCGCAGGATCGTTATGAATATCGTGATTAAGAACGACTTTATCCCCCAATAGTTTGAAATTGGTTCAAACCTTCAAACGAGTGTTTGACGGGGTTTCAAAATTCATCCATCTGACCAAGTCTGGCTCTCTGACTTGTCTGAAATGACATGAATAAGTTAGGCTTTTAGGAGTTAAGCTTCCCTACCTAGTACTGTAACAAGGAGTGTGAACACTTCAAGGAAGCCAAGTAAGATAAACCCAGAATGACAGTCAAAATCAGCTTATAAGGATGTAAGCCCAATCTTGTGTTAAAGCTTTAATCCTGGGTTAGTGCTTATCCACTTTCGAACAACTGGGCCCTGCTTCATAATTTTTCAACGTTGCAACTTACATCATAAACTTGAAATCGATGTGGTCATCCAAAAGCATTTATATTATTCCGGTTTTCAGTTGCTCTTAAGAAGTATGCTATGGAGGCAAAAACTTTAGATGAAACGCGCAGTCAAAGTATTAAACTCAAGCTGTCAAGTGATTCAGCTTCGACCAAGGAGGAATCCAAGTCAGGTGAGAGTTAACTTTTACGAAACTATTCAAGATGAAGAACCTTATAGAAACTGTAAGAATTCCTCAATATTGTAAAATCCCCTATGTTTACTTCAACTTATAGCTTGCATTATCGTTTTTTTCAAATTTGATGCAATTTGCTTGTAACACTTGTTTTGGCGTCACTAATATTTCGTGATTTTGTAACAGCATTTAATGTTGTAACAGCATTTAATGTTGCCCTTTTTTCTAATGGAACGACACCATTGTTCTATTTCCCTGTGAGGGGAGGAGGTAGTCAAAACAGTTGTTCCAGTTAACTCTTATCATGCTAAACCCAATTTATCATAAGCCAAATATATTGCAACTTTGATCCAGTTGTCGACACCCTATTAAATGAAAACCACTCATTTTGCTCTTATTGAAAGAACTAGAATCACCACCAGTTTGGATTTTCGACAGAGAGTATTAATGTGAAGCTGTTCCCTACAGCACTTGGTCCCGAGGTGTACTTGTGCCCATTACGTTCTGTTCTGCTGCTGCGTTTTGTGGATGATCTGGAGAAGCTCATGTACAATGCATTCGAAGGCTGTGCCGTTGGTCTTCCTTCTCCTCCAAAGGTATAAACAGTCCTGTTTCTATATTTGAAATGCTTGAGTATCTCTGGAAATGCTTCCTTTGCCATGTGTAAGCGTGTGTGTATGTTGACATAGATGTTCACATAGCATCCTCGTACTGAATATGCGAACATAATAGACCACAACATTACAGCGAGACCTGGTTTGAAATTAAGTTTGAAAATTTACACACCACCTCCAGTATAGTTGCAGTGGAATGATGAAATTTTGTAAAAAAAACACTCTCCAAAAAAAATCACTTATTTAAATTGTGATCCCTTCTTATCCTTTGTATTACTTTTAAATGTAAAGTAATTAGTAATGGTTATAGGACTGCCTGGAGTCCAATTCGGTCTGTAATCATTTCGAGTGATAAACAAAATTTGATGAGGCCG
>JANSTR010021788.1:0-13697 GCA_025434805.1 Antipathozoanthus remengesaui | reverse complement strand
TAGGTTATTATCTGGAGCTCTATAGACCACTCCGATTATAATATTCTTTCCCTTAGGGACAGTTACCTCGACAAAAAGCGAATCTGTTGTTTCCGAATTCTCGAATTTTAAATTTTGGCGAACTTTGTAATCAAAACTGTTAGCCAAATAAAGACCGACTCCTCCACCTTGTCGATTTTTTCTATGACTGTGTATAAAATCATAATTTTCAACACTAACAGAATGACTGTAATCATTCAGCCATGTTTCACTTAAACCAATTGCATGGAACTGGTAGTCTACGGTTTGCAATAAGTCCGTTAATTCAGAAAAATTTTTGTTTATACTTCTAATATTTAAGTGAAGAACAGATAATTTACTATTCGCTGTTCTACTTTTTTTCCTAAGCATTTCTTTAAACTGATCTTCGATATAATATTCGCTTGAACTATTCAAGTGTTGAAAGTTATCATCGGGATCAATGCCCCTATTTAATGTAAGGTGGTTCTTTGACTTGAACTGAAGGGGATTAAAGGACAGTGCGGCCAGCCTGTCCCGGCTAAATCTAATTTGGCCATGTTCCAGCTCATAGAGCGTCAAGTTAAAACTTTCGTTGTCTAAGTGATAAAATGGTAGTTCGTTACATAAATCTAAGAATTATATGAAATAGGAAAGGTATACAATTAATAACAAATGACAGGCTTATCTCACGAGTTTCCAATGATAGAAGCGTCGACTGGCGATGGTGTCCGCCAAGTTGATTGACCACGGCCTCTGCCGGTAGAGGGAGAGGGCGAAAACTGTGGTGATCTTGTGGGATTATCGCGTGCTGGTAAACAGCGATCCGGGTAAACGACCAACTTATCATATCTTAAGAAAGCGATGTTTCCTTTCTTGCGTTCCTCGTACATCTTCGGCAGTAGTTCTTTTCTTTTGGCCAGAACTTTCTGCGAGAAATCTTCTCGAATATAGACATTGCTGCCCTTCAAGCCCTTCTTGTTCTTCATGATACTTTCCTTGACTTTGTAGTTGTTAAATTTTGCTACAATCGGTCTGGGTTTGTCAGAAGTGTACTGCTTCCCAACTCGATGAGCTCTTTCGATGGTAAATTCATTCGTCTGGATGTTGAGCTTCGTTGATATAATTTCTTTAATCTTGTTCTCCGTTGTTGACCACGATTCATTCGCTTCTTCCCTTACTCCATCAAAGCACAAGTTGTTTCTTCTACATCTATTTTCTAGGTCGTCGGTTTTGTTTTCGAGATCTTTCAGTTTTTCATTCACTTCTTTGACTTTCTTTTCATGGGTAATGCTCTTCGATTCCTCTTCTTTTCTGAACTTTGTCGCGGCTTCTGCTAGTTGCTGTGTCTCCTTCTTCAAATCTTGCAATTCAGCCTGTGAGTATTCTAGACTAACAATTACTCCTTTGACTTTCTCTGTGAGATTGTCAATACGCTTATTACTGTTTTCAACAAAAGCGTTAAAGAGACTCTTCATTGTTGCTTCTTGAGCTTTCATAAGCTCTTTAACAACTGATAGAGAGATTAAATCACCGTCATTTGACGATTTCTCTACAGAGCTCGACTTGGAGCGTGTAGACGCCATCTTGCCACGTGACATGTGATGTGTGGGCATGATGATGTAATGTCTCCCGAACATTTGCAGATGTTCGTTTTCCGAGGGAGGCCCTCTGCCACGGCGAAGGTAATAAGACATCTGCTTTGGAGGCTAACTGAGTGGCGATACCATACCTGAGACTCTGCACTTTGTCCTATTCTAAAAGAATAGGAGACGACTTACTTTCTGGACGAGAATTGTCTTGTATCACTCCAGAGAAATGTGTGCCTGCCGAGGGTTACTGGAAAGATGTGAGAGCTCCCATGGGGCCCTTGAACAAAATGGCTGGCTTTGGTTTTGTCAGTGATAAGTTCCAGCTTGTTGGCGGCCAGAAAATCCCAACTGAGTATGCAATCACAACTGATATTACTGGACATTAAGAAATTGCCATGATTGATATGTTTAATCTTAGGGAATTTAGTGTTACGCCAAATGCTACATTTAACGTCTAGCGAATCTCCAGTAACTGAAACAAGGCATATATTTTCTACAATACTTCTACGTAAATTATTAAAATCAACAATGGCATGTATTTTGCTACTAATAAATGACTTCAGTGTCAAGTTACGCATTGACAGATACCCCATCTATATTTATCGTAAAAAGAGGATGGGTCACTTTAAAGGCTTCAAAATCTACGGTGTTAACTTCATGAGGGATGTCTTCAATGTTGCTATTCCATTTAGAGACTTCTTCACCTTGGTTGGCCGAAAGTGCCGTGAAGAGACCCTAGTTTTAGGCATCAAATCGAAGTCCTTTCCTGGTTCTCGTCGTATAGCTATGATCCATTTGTTATTAAGTTCCTTTGATTTTGAGAAATTGAAGTAATAAATCCTTTCTTGAAAATTTACAGATTTGCTCATACAAATTATTGACATTGAGAAGAGGATTGAAACTGTAATATAGGGCAGAAAAATAAAATGTAAAATTGGAAGTCATTGTATCACTTGTAGCTATGAACTCACAGGACCTCATGCTTACTCTTCAGCTGGTCTTTTTCACAGGTACCACCGCACTCACATAAAATCAAAATCAAATCAACTTGGGGCCCCATACTACAGTGAAAAATATTATTACATAGCCAAATATTAGCAAATCCTCCCAACTAGTGGCAAGAAAATCACAGTAACCTGAGGACTCCATTAATGTAATGTTCAATAAGAGGATAATCCGCAACATGTCTGGCATGTTTTGTCTCTTCTTCGTCGAGTTCTATCTCCTCTTCTTCATCATAATATTCACAGTACTACTCTTTGTCGTATTCAACACGGAACTCAGGATTACTAGGGTCACTCCCAGACGACCAAAGATCTGCCAGTTGCAAATATTATGCACAGACTGAAAGTAGGAAGATCTGGAGAATGGTTTAAAGCAAAAGTATTGGGCACGGTAACCAATTCCAATATTCCATCCTGCAAATGCTTCATCAGTCTGGAAGTCCAAATATCATCATATCCATCATACTGTATTTTAAACAAGGGGATCTTTCCCATGCCACACAATGACAACACACAACCTTCATATCAGTCATAACTACCTCCACTGTCTTCATCATCTACTCGCTTCACTCGCTTTCCTATCAAGTCTTTTGTAATGTTGATGACAGGAACTTCATTTCTGTCATCCTCAGATGTAATTCTTCTTTTTTTGGTTTCCATTGCCAGTGTCGCACACTTCTTGCCTTTTCCCTTCCTGTTTGTCTTGCTTCATCTCTGTACAATTTTTTCTGCTGTTCTAGCACACTATGATCCATTACAGCTGGTAACACAGAAGTTGTAGGTCCTGTCTCTTCTTGTTCATGCTCTTTCCTTGCCTTTTTCAAAGTTGCATACAATTGTCACAAAACCTTTCAGAGTCGAATTTTTCCCTCTTTGCTGAAATACCACTTTGTCCGGGTGATAAGCACTTAAAACAACATTTTTAAATTGAATCTGAAGTCTTAGCACCCTAACCCTCCCACACTCATATTTTTTTCAAAACATAATCTTTCAGCTTCTGCTCTGTCCTCTACGAGCCCATTTCCTCAATCTCATTCATCAACATTCTTTTTAACTCTTAGATTTCTTCTCCTCTTTTGCTGCTCTTTCCATATTTTCAATCCACCGCTTTCAGATCTTCAACTGTCTTGCTGCAAAAACAATTTTCTACCTTTCATTTGACTGTTGAGCTAATTTCATCGCTTGGTACCTCTTCTCAGGTGGCAGCTTGTCTCGCCCAAATCCACTTTGGTTTTAAACCTTTCTCTTGGCTTTCCCATAATTAAGTGGTTAAGCATACCAAAATCCCTTTCAGGCATTACTTTAGGTTTCAGAACACTTTAGATTTCTTTTCGCAGCTGTTCAGATGGATTTTCATATTTCCCACCTTTAAGATGGTCTGATAACAGGCGCTTTGTTTACAAGGGCTGCAAAAATTAACTCGAGTGCCGTGATAGTGAGCACATCAGAATGTTTATATGGTTCTACAGGTCTGTCAATAATCTGGTCTTTCAACACGTAATCCTCAAAAATAACAACATCCCCTTTCGAAATTACTGAAGCAGCATCACCACAAACTTCAAAGCAGTGAAGTAAGTGCTCATAGTGCTGATACGTCATTGTCATGTCAAGCACATGTACATCCCTGTCTTCCAAAGTTTGCTACAGGGGGCCAGTGACAAGTTTTGAAATAGGGTCTAATGGGCGACAGCCTGCAAATCATCAAAAACAGCTCCCAACAATCGATTTTCAGAGTGAACACGTCCAGAAATTCCAGTAAATGGCTGTATAAGAAATACGCACCAGCACCATTAAAAAAGTAATATTGAACTAGTTTCCTTTGAAAGAAGCTAAAGGGACTACTTCAATTTCCTTCCGCTGTGCAAGAATGTTTTGAAGTGCACAGGGCAGCCACTTTTCTCACGTCCTTTTGCCTGAATGGCCTTACAGCCTGTCCTTATTAGCCTCAAAGTCCCTAACTCACCCTTTGAATATCCCCGGTTGCTCCAAATACTTCCAACTGTCTTCTCACAAAACAATAATTGGTGAAAAACTTCAAAGCAGCTTCTGCTTTATCGGCCATACCTACAATATAGTGTAGGCTACAAACAAATCTCACTTTAGATTCGTTTTCTTTCTCGCTTTCTCCATTTCAGCCCAACCTTCAACAACAGCGGGCAAAACGAAACTGGTTAAACATTTATTGAGCTTTTTTGCACAGTGCAGTAATCTGACATTAAAGTGTTTAATTGAAGAAATTAATTTCCCAACAAGACTATCCTTTTTCTCATGCCTTATACAAACAACATCTCTCAAACAAAGAACTTCCTTCATTATTTCCGCCAATCCCCTTGCTTCAATATACATATGTTTTGCACATGTTTCCTTTGGAAGCCTGTCAGAAGTTATACCACCAATCTTCTCTAAAACGTTGCTCACAATACTCTCTACATTTCTAGCATTTACGCCCATACACATCAAGTTCGGGTACACTTCTCTCACTTCGCTGCTATGTTTGCCATTCTTAAATGTAGAAACTTCAGCACTATAAACTGTTCTGTTGTACTCTAAGATAAATAAACTTTTGGAGTATGAAAAACGACAAACGTTTTAGATCTTAAGATCATCATCAGGTCTGGTACTGGATGATATTGCACAAAGAAAGAAATAAGATATGGAAAATCAGCTTCTTACTGCTTTTTTTCGGCAAATGAACTTGCCTGCTTCAACTTGATGTTTTCTTGTTCTTCTAGTGAATTTTCCAATTTATCTTTCAAATTTACTATTGACATTTCTTACCTCTTCACTTTCTGGTTAAGGACTTTTACAGCTTGTTGCTTTTAAATTTGTTTTCGATTTTTGTTTGCTCGTTCTTTTCCAGTAGAGTAGATATATCCTTCCTATATGTCTTATAGGGCTGGCATTTCGACATTTTTGCGGTTTCCACACGCGACCTGTTTGCGACTGGCTTTGGACGACTTGTAGTGGTGGGTGGATGATTTGAAATTAACAAGCATGAAAGGCCAGGCTGCAAGGGAGGCACATCGAGCACAGGAGGGACAGGAAATCTCTCATCAGGAAGGGAGGCAAACTGGACATATTTTTTGTCATCTGAAAACGCCCCAAATTTGTTAACAGTTTGTGACAACACTCTTTGAACACTCGCATGCAGCTTATTCATCACATTCTCAGTGAATGGCTCTAGTATAGATGACATGAACTTCAGCAATTCTCTTGTCATTTACTGTACATACGTACATGCATTTACCAGCACAAAATCTAAAAATTTCTTTTAACATAATAAACATGGAACGTATAAATACAAAAGGCTGCCAAATATTTTATTTGATTTTTTGCACTCGGCGGATACTAATACATGTGGTATAAATTAGCATTCACTTAAGACAGTATGTTAATTAGTTATGCAATGCTTTTTCGTGAGACAGTGAAACAGCTTGTTACTTGAATTCTTCATATATACACTCGCCTAAAAACTTGCATGTGTATGGAAACTGAAAATGATGTATGACGTACTTTACGATATTCCACTTGAAAGCATTACATATATAATTAAAACGACACAATTTAAAAATATCATAATAAACATACAAACAACAGAAAGACCAGCTTTGTTCATTTCTACTTTATTGAGCTTTGCGAGATCCCTGACTTCCTGATCTCTGATTGCGTGGTATGGAGTGTATTCTACTGGAATGGTCTAGGGTTTCTTATTGCGACACTTGTCAGACAGCATAAACACAAGGACGTGTGTCGAACAGTCTCTTTTCTTGTTGAACAGATTCTTCAAAGAGATCTCATAATCACACTTTTTTCAGCTACTTTAAACTTTCTTTAATGATTTCTTGTTGCTGGAGTCCTGGCCATCTGCCATATCTTTGTCATGGTAAGTAAAGGGTCCAAATTGCTAATCATGTCTCTACAATTTTCTTGAATATTCCTGCCTGTTCTAGGAGAGTGCTGTATTCCACAGTTTCCCAGTCGAATTCCTTCAACTATTCTGTTGGAGTATTTTGAGTATCAAACGTCTTTCTGAAGAGCTGGATAGCTCTGCGAAGACCATCTTTCAGAAAGACGACGTCTTTGTAAAGCTCCTCAATCACGACTGATTTTGCATCTGCTGTCTGGTTTGTACTTTATTTGTGTAATAAGTGAATGTTATATCCCTCTTGTCGACATCACCATTCCAAACTTTTGTTAGAGACTTCTTACAACGCGTCATTCACATCTGTTGCTTCTGCTTTAATCCAGAAATTCGCCTTTTGATTGCATTTGTTAGAGCTCTGATAGCCAAAATCTCTTCAGAACAAATAATATAAATTGGTGATATTAAAAGGCAGAAGTTGTTACACCTGTTATTACCATAAATGGTTTTGTAAAAAGTATACACTAATGTTACAAGATCACAAGGTGAACATATTTTACCTGATACAAGTGTAGAGACAGGCGAATTGGCTATCATCTGATAAATTGCATGCTACAAATCTAAAGTTAACTAGCTATCTTTTGCCATTGATAACTTCCTGGCTTTTATGAATGGTTACTTGAAAATGTTAGCCTTTACCAAAAAATGATTCATTTAAATTTAACACAACATCTGATACCAGTAAACTAACTTCATATCTAGGAGTGAAGAGAAATATATATAAAGTTTAACGATTCTCCCCAGACTAACTGCTTTCAGATAACTAGAGGAGGGAAAGCAAGAATTAGGGAACAATGTTGGCTTAAACCACACAGGGTGTTCATGTTTATTGCGATGGATGTAGTTAGTTTCTTTTTCGGTTATTTTGTTATTTTACTATTAATTCAGAATTTATTTCAGTCACACCGTTCTGTAACTTTAGCCCTGATTTACAAGAGACTGTAATTCAGAACTACGGACCTTTCGGATCGATTAGTCAAATCACATCAACTAACAAACAGTGACCAAGGCTCCAGCTCGAGCTGAAAGCTCTCAACAGAACTTCTTCTTGTGTAGTGTCTAAATTCATGACTTGTGGTTTTCTGTAAAGCGATTTGTGTTATCTGATTTTGGTTAACTTATTCCAAAGTGTTGCCATTCCCTTACAAGTAAAGCGCTTTCTTTACACTATCATTAAACAGCGTTAATGTTGCTTGTTATTTCAAGCAAATAAATCAAATGATTGTTTTTTTTCAAACTCTTTCAAAATTGAACAAGATATAACTCAACTTAATTATTTGTTGTTGAAACTTGGGGCTAACTCTCATTTCTTGTATCATCAAGTGTACAAATGTTTGCTACAACGTTGTTGTTGTTGTTGTAAGTTGAAAAAATAAGGTAGTGTTAACAACTCGTTCGACATCACAAAATTCTATCGACGCAGAACTATACTAGTTCTTGTAAAATGTTGAGCTGTACAGTTGAGAAAGTCGTGTTTACTGATAGCAGCAAGACACCGTAAAAACAAGAATGTCAAAATAGATTTGTGTTCATAAAGTCGCTATAAATTGAAAAATGTTACAATTATCACGGAAGTCAAATGGCAAATAATATGGTCGACCCCTGTGATAAATATTTAAGTTTGTCCTCAATTTAAAAAACTTACTGCAATTGTTGAAAAAAATGCACTTACCTGAAATTTCGATTTGAAACAACACGTCTTGAAAGGAGGGAAAAGTTTAAACAACCTTTCCAAAAGGCGCCAAAACAAGCAACGTGTGCGTGAGATGAGCGGACATGTTCACTCGACCGTGGATAATTGACAACTGAGCTAAACAATGGCCTGACCAAGTCCTTTTACATCGGAGCTTCCTGTTTAACTGCCTAAGCTCTTTGACTTGCGACTAGGTACATTCCAAGCTCGTCTATAAATCTCTCACTTCCCATATCAATTGATCAAATCGAGTGTTAGTCGACTCCACAAAAGTACTGAAAAGGTACTGAAAAAGCTCTTCCTTGATGACTCTTGTACATTAGGAAGCTCTTTGACAAACTGCTTAAGGAGTATTTTTTTTTATTCTGAAGCGTCTTTTTTCGCTTTCTCCGCCTTCGATCTTGACCGTGTGTGGTCCGCCATGTTGGCTCTACCTATATTATGTTGGCTCTAGCGTCATTGACTGTTAGACCATTTTCTACTACGCATTGTATCAATTGGTTGAGCCGTTCATCATCATATTGTGTTGTGCCCCAAACAATAATATCATCGGCGATATTGCAGACACCATAATTCTCCAGATATTGTTTTTCAGTGGCACTCAGAAACACTCTGCTCGTAAATTTATTCCAAATGGTAAACGTTTATATTTGAACAATCTACGATGCGTTGTAAGCGTTGTTATTTGCCATGAATTTTCTTCCAGAAGAATTTTATGGTATCCAGCTTTTAGATTTACTTCGCTGAATTTCAGAGCACCTGCCATATTGTTAAGTAGCCCATCTACTGTAGGTATGGGGGACTTATTCGTTTGGCAAAACCAAACCTTCGAGCGCTTTATACATGAGACCTTGGCTCGGGAGAATTGGACAACTACTCCCCGCGTTAGCGAAGTAAAATAAATTACCTTTACCTTCACCTGTATTGACGGTACTTCATTGGGATTTCACAGCTTTGGCGCAACCACAAGACCTCAAACCCAGCCAGTAATGTCGTCCGTTACTGGTTTTGTCCCTTGTCAGTGTAGTCTTTGAGCCACCAGTCTACTTGTTTCCTCAAATGAAACGACACACGCTTGTTAAGTTGTGCTACCGGTGGCACTGTTTCATTAATGTGGGTTTTCTGTTCGTGACCTATAAATTGAATTACTCTCTGGACTACCTTTGATGTTTTTCTTTTAACTCCCGCACTGACTAATTTGTTTGTCTGGCGAATGTTCTTTGGTTAATGGTTCTTTGTTCTTTGCTGACACATTCAGAGGTGTGTTTTTCTTTGAGTTGGAGTTGAGTTGGAGTTTGATTAAACCAAGATTGCCGAAGTTTTGAACCTATACATTCCGATAGCGCTCATTAATATATATCACACATTCATTATTATGGATGCCATTTCCGTTCATTAGTATGGATGTCATTTACGTTCATTAGTGTTGATGATATGCTCATTATATATGGATGCAATACACTCTATTCACGCAAACGGGAGTGCATACTACTACTCACGCATAGAAGAAGAAGGTAAACTTGGAGCTTGTATGTTGCATCGCCTGGAAGTAGCTCTGGATTTTGCTGTACATGTTGATGTTTGAAATATCTTTAAGGGTAGTCTTGAGTCCAGCTGTTTGTTCAATTTTTTCCTATAATAGCTTGGCTGTTTGCTTTAAGTTGATTGGCTTCTCTCACTGCATTACTCTGTTCTTTTTATTGCAGTGCAATTAAACCACTTTATATTAATTTAATTACAATTCTTCTCTTTCACAAGGTGACTTTCAAAACAGTCCTACAATAAAGACCTGGAATATCTTGAGAAAGAGTAACAGAACCCAAACATTCAACTTGGAATTATCCATCAATTTATTGGAAAATACCAAGCAGTATCATATATATATATATTATTGTTATGTTTATATTATTTTTATAACCCAAGTTACCAGGGTTTTCCCAAGTGAGGAATAGTAGGAGGAGATAAAATTGAAGTAGGGGGAGAGAAGATCAAACCAAAGCAATAAGGCATTTTGAAAATCACTGAATTCCCGTTTTTTTCAGAGCACTTAAATGGACAAAAGGAATGTAACCTTACTTTAGTTACGATTTAAGAGCATTACAATGTACAAGACAAACGAAATCAAACTTTTGACAAGCTACTGTAGACGAACAAGAACTGCAGAAATAACGGTTTGTCACTTGTATTATATTCAGTAATTCATCAGTTTGTGCAATCACCACTACTGTATGTCTTCTGCAACTTCCACCCCATCCAACATATCAAGGCTTTCGAAGTGCTTTTTGGATTTCATTTGGTCCTACCAACCACCTTTATGTTGTTGGAAGAATACTAGTAATTTAAGATACTGTTGTGATTGCCACGTTTCGTTGCTGCCCTCGTAGTGTAGATCGATGCCATATTTGTTACCCAGAGTTCAGAGTGGTACATCAGAGTTAAGTTGTCGATGGTCTCGTCAGGTAGATACTTTGCAGAATCGTAAACATTGTGGCAGTTGGCAAACAGTTTGAAGGCCTTCTCAAACTTTTCACCGAGTTCTTTTGCTTCAGGTACAAGTGTTGGACAGAGGTGTTCAGTCTTTTCAACAACACTGTTGCATAGTCTTTTTTTGTTTGCATCCTAGAGTAAAAGATGAGTTGGAAGTAATTGAGTAACATTAGACAAACTCTTTTTAAAACCACATATTTTGAAAACTGACACTAAATTCAGAAATTTGTTTCCATTTGGTACCTTGTAACAGATATGCACATGATTGCCAATGAAAGCTTTGCATTGATATGCCTTCATTCATGCTTTTCAAGGCCACATCCAACTGTTTAACCAATTTGCCTTCAGATCTCTCAAGATTAGCTAAGCTCAGTTGCTCATCTGGAAGTTTTGCTGTTAAAAAATATTTTTTCATTGAAATTAGTAAGCTCTAGGTTTGATAGATTAAACTATATATATTATTTATTATTGTGTGTTACAATGTACACAGCACTGTTATTTTCCTATTATTTCACTGGATGTCTACGCCTATAGCATTGCTACCTACTGTTGTGCTAGTTTTTGCATCCTTGCAATATCATTCTGAAGGGCAGATATATTAAGCATTACAGTGTCCTGAGAATGCATTGCTTGCATTGTTAGTAATTCATGTAAGGATTCTACATTTTCACGATGCTCTCTTGCGCGAATTTTATGTTTATTTGCAAGGATTCGTTCATTACACTCTTCCTCAGCAAGCTGTCCACTCGAGACTGCCGGTTGTAGCTCAATTTTCTTGTCCGGCTCAAAGCATTGGTCTTCAAGATCATCAAAGATTTTCTTAAACACCCCCAAACTAATGTGAAGACCAGGAATACAGACCTGTGAAAAAGCACATCTTTGTGAAGAATACAAGACTTATGCTTCCAAGGTTTTTGATAATACGTTTGTTGCAATATTTTCGAATGAATATGAATCAAGACAGCATTGTCATGTCAGGTTATTTCATACTTTGTCAAGATCTATGTCAAGAAGCATCTCATGTTGGACGTTGTGGAATAGCCGCTGATGACTTTGTATGGACCCATCAGCAACGTATGCCTCGTAGTCCTGCCAAATGTTATGAAGAGTTCTCATTTGAATATGACTTCTCCTTGGATCATTGTGGGGAATCTTTAGCGTATCTGAAGTTTTGAGACACCAAAGGCATGGGTACTTTCCGTTAAGGAAAATAATTGACAATATGTTATTTCAAATATGTTTTGGGTAGTCCTAATTTGTATTATTTTGACCACTAGAAGTTTATTAGCTGGTACTTGCCTGAAACTCCTGCAATCCAAAATACTTTGCAGAGAAACTCATAGTCACCATAGAGAAAGACCACTTGTTACTTATCTCAGTGAATATATATTTCAAAGAGAATGTTGAGGGATAAGAATACTGCATTAACTGCGAAAACAGTTGCAACACACGGGCTTCAGCGTTTAAAACAGCTGTTCCATCAGTCCCGCAACTTGAACAACCTACGTGACGAACGAGTTCCTTCGCCATCTGTTTCCGAGATCTATCCGTTAAATGCCTTGGAACGTCCTGTTTTTATTAATGTAGAGCGAACTAATTTCAAAAGTATTGCTCGAAAAGGCCTTGTAAAACGATTATAGCCCAATGCAAGTCATTTCAAGTCGAGTGATTTCGTGTGAGCTGGGAAGCGGTCACCATTTTGATTCTTAAGTGGATTGAAGTAAAGTGTCATAGCAGTGTTCAAACCAATTCAGATTAAGAGTATGACGCTTAACAAAAACCCGAAGGTCTGATAAAGTATCAGCACTACATCGAAATTTAGGGAAAATAGTACCCATACTTTCCCAGTACGTCCTATCATGTTTCAGTGCGACCCAATTTTTTCCAATGTAACCCCGCCCTCCCAAATGCAACCCATACTGACCCAATGCCATCCATCCTGCCCCAATACAAACCATCATGGCCCAATACAAACCATCATGGCCCAATACAAACCATCATGGCCCAATACAAACCATCCTGCCCCAATACAAACCATCATGGCCCAATACAACCAATTCTGTCTCAATATATACAGCCCATGTATCTCAATGCAACTCAACCTTTTCCAATACAACCCATCCAGTCCATATATAACGCATCATGTCCCAATAGAATTGAACCTGTCCCAATAAAACCCAATGCTGACCCAATACAACCCATGGTGGCTCCATATTTTCTCGATACAACGCATCCTGTCCCAATCGATTTATACTGAGCTACAATGTAGTACAACCTATTGGGGCTCAAGCTTTACCAAACCAACCCAACTTGTCGATATATACAACCCATCCTGTCCTTATGAAAACCGTGGTGTACCAATACAACCTGACCTGTCGGAATACAACCATCTGGTCCCTTTGAAACTGATCCTGTCCTTACAACCTGTGGTGTCCGCTACAACTCATTCTGTCCAATACAACCCCAGCTGTCCCACTACAAGTTAACCTGAACCACTACAACTTAAGCTGCCCCAATACAACCCATCCTGTCCAAATACGGGCAATCCAGTCCAAATACAAGCAATCCTGTCCCAATAAAACCCAACCTGTTCGAGCGTGGCAGGTAACCGGCCAATCTCATCGCCAGATGTTAAAGTTCATCATTCTGCACTTTATTTTCTAAGATGGTGATCCTACCGTGTGTTCTTTTCCCATAATGCTCTGCATGTATTTTTACACTGCACACTTCGTGTATGTTACATATCCATACACTACATTAGCCAGTTCCTACTTAACTAGACTGGTCTGTTCAGGGTTCTCCCAAATGAGGAATAGTAGCAGGAGATAAAACTGATGTTAGGGAGAGAAGTTTAAGCCAAAGCAAAAAGGCATTTGAAAATCACTACATATCCCGTTTTTTTCAGAGCACTTTAATGGACAAAAGTACGGTGGCCGATATGGACAAAACACAAAAACAAAACCCACAACACAAAAACAAATCGCACCACACAAAAACAAATC
>JANSTR010021677.1:0-13700 GCA_025434805.1 Antipathozoanthus remengesaui | reverse complement strand
CTGATTTTCTACAAATTCAGAAAATGAATCGCCTGTAATGTAAAAAAAATGCAAAGAACATCTTCCGCAGTCACGTTGCAGACTCAGGTTCTGTTGAATTGTCATTCCGATTTTCAGATGTTTGCTATAATCTAAAACTACTGATCTAAGAAACGAAGGGTGACAGAAACCTTTCAGTTTGATAATTTAAAGCAATAAAAACAACAATGAACATTCGTCGTTCGTCTCTAGTCCACTAGTTACTTAGTTCGATCTTTTTCGAGTACGCTAGTTTGCCAGATTAAGCCTTAACTTGCATAAAATCAAGAAAATCTGATCTGCTGTTCTAATTCGATTCCACGACTATAGCTTGACTTGCTTTAGACTCTATTAAATATCCACAGAATACGTCAGTTTTGATCGCTGGTATTTATAGATGCTCTTCGGGGGATGCTTCAATACCTTTCGCGGCACGGGGATGCCTGTCACAAATAGTGAATTTACTCTCTAAGAGATACCAAGTTGGGCGGAGCCGAACCTTAATCAAAGATGGCGGCTGTAGATTTGAACACAAAACCTTGCGAACTTAGCTCAGTGAATAACTGAACGTGAACGATCATTGCTTGGGAAACGTGACCATGTACTAATACCATGATGTATGCTGGGTTTAAAGTTTCTAGATCCTTTCTGTACGTTTGTATGATCAAGTTCATGTTTTTCGCGCTCTAGGAGTTATGGGTAAATGTACCTGTCGCCATCTTTCTTGTTACGGTCGATTTAACAACTAAGAGATGCCATACACAACGCTTTTAACCATCCCGAAATGAAAGAAATCTAGAAGCTTTGGTATTTTGCTTTGAATTGATTGAACATCGCAAAAGACATAAAATTTCTTTGTTTACTTGCAGGATCCAGAAGCGGATATTGTATCGAGTGTTGCCACTCTACCAATGTTGCAGGTTATTCTGAAGAACCCGAATATCACATGGGGAGGAGACTGCTACATTGGGTCGAATGGTTCGCTGATCCAAACATTTATGCTATTCTTATAAATTACTCGTATTAATCTCTATATAACACTCGCTCCGATTGGTCCAAAATCGTGATCCCTCATGATATAGATGATAGTTACCATGACAACTATTACTTTCTGTCGATTTCTTGGGTAAAACCAAAATGGTATTCCAGTGCTACATGCCCGACTTTCTTTACATTTAATTTCGACTTTGGAAAATTAAGAAGACTTTGAATGCACTATTCCCATGTATTGCTGACTCAGTCTCCAACAATGAAAATCATGGAAAAATCTGAACCAAGATTTACTGAGCTCTCTGCTTCAGACAGGATAGTTTCTAGAGCTGATTCTGAGGCAAACATACAACTACTGGTAAATCACAAAGCAAAACACAAATCAACAAATTATTATGGAGTAGTTCGTCTATACTATAAAACAAATAGAACAGCTTTTCCCGTGCTCTGTATGGTAATCAATGACTTTGGAAGTGACGAGAGCAGTCAAGAAGTGAGGAAAAACGTTAGCCTTCGACTCTCGATCCTACCTACATCCACTTCTCCCAACCCGGCCGCTAATTTATGCACTTAATTATACGGTACTAATAATTATTAATACGAATAGTATGTCTATCCTATGCTATTCTTTAGTGAGTTGGTATATTTTTGGAAATGAAGTTGCAGTGGTCGAGTGGTTAGCGTGTGTGACTTGCAACTCAATGGTGATGGGTTCAAACCCCAGCTAACAACCCCTATGTTGCGTGCTTGAGCAAAACACTTGCTCCAGTCAGTAGTCTAGCGGTTATAGCGTGTCTGACTCCTATCCCAACAGCCGTGAGTTCAAACAACGGCCATACCACTGTGTTATGTCTTTGATAAAGGCACTAAAGACACTTTACTGGACTTGTTCTAGTCAATAGTCGAGGGGTAAGCGTGTCTCACTCGTAATGTGCGAGTCAATTCCAAAGGCGGCCTTCCCCACCCCGGGCAAAACCGGGGCATTAGAGTGCAACTGTGCTCTGCATGGCCGGGCATTTGGCGCCAGCTGTGTCCCAACCCCCAGGCGTTTGACAGCGAAGGAAATATGTAGAACGCTTGTTTTGTATTTATCGTTTTGCCATTTTGTTGTTTTGCTTTATGCAGTTGTATAAAGGTGAAAAGGTTTTATTTATTATTAAAAATAGAAGATATTGTCCAATTTCATTGTTTTTATATGGAATGCTCGCAAGAATGAGTGGCCCGACATTTGACAGTCATAGCTGTAACGGGGAACCGGGCATTTGACGAATGACTTTGCTTAGGGGGCGCGTCATCAGACCAATTTTTTTCGAAAAAAATCAAATTCCCCAGGGGTTTTCCCGGGGGGGGGGATGCCCGCCTTTGGAATTGACTCACACATAACCAACAGTTGTGAGTCCAAAGAACGACCAAATCACTGTGTCATATCCTTGATAATGACACTAAAACACTTTACTGGGCTTGTTCTAGTCAATAGTTGAGGGGTAAGCGTGTCTAACACGTAACTAACAGTCATGAGTCTAAACAACGGCCAGACCACTGTGTCATGTCCTTTATAAAGATACCAAAACACTTTACTGGATTTGTTCTAGTCAGTAGTCTAGCGGTTAGCGTGTCTAACTCGTATCCCAACGGTCGTGACTTCAAACAACGGCCAGACCACTGTGTCATGTCCTTTATAAAGATACCAAAACACCTTACTGGACTTGTTCTAGTCAGTAGTCTAGCGGTTAGCGTGTCTAACTCGTATCCCAACGGTCGTCACTTCAAACAACGGCCAGACCACTGTGTTATTTCCTTAAGAAAGGCACTAAAGACACTTTACTGGATTTGTTCCAGTCAGTAGTCTAGCGGTAGGCGTGTCTGACTCGTAACCAACAGCCGTGACTTCAAACAACGGCCAGACCACTGTGTTATTTCCTTAAGAAAGACACTAAAGACACTTTACTGGATTTGTTCCAGTCAGTAGTCTAGCGGTAGGCGTGTCTGACTCGTAACTAACAGCCGTGAGTTCAATCAACGGCCAGGCCACTGTTATTAGCAAGACATGTACACTTTATTTGACTTGTTCTATTAGACACAGCTGCATATGTATATACATGTATGACCCTGAGTATCAACTTATGCTAAGAGCTAGTTACGATGGATTTGTATCCTGTTGAGTTATATGTTCCCATCCGCTTATCACTACAGAAACCGGAGATAAACACTTGGTTGATGAGCCAATAGGCTTGAAAGTGGATCTGGCTTTTTAGCCATAGAAAACAGGGCGTTTGAAACTTTGTAGCCATAATGAAAACAACATAATCATCCATGTTCTTGTTAGGTGATCATTGTGCCGTCATACACTGAGTCCTTCATGTTACATTTCTCTTCTCTTACACTGTTATTTTACAGGGCAGCCTCTGAATTGCCAAGGAGAAAGTATGGACACCGTGTATTTCACCACGCTGCCATTCCTTCCTCTCGCCACGCTCAAAGACGAGATTTACGTAGTCGGAGTGAACCACGTGGCCACTGACATGTCCACATACAGTAACATTGCACTAATGAATATGGACAAGAGGGTGGGAGTGATCGCTGTCACTGATGAACAGTACGCGGGCTCAGCTACGGACATCCTACAGGGAATTGTATCAGATGACATCAGCAACAAATTGTTCGCCGTCAAGCTGGCCTACAACTGTACCCAGTCCGCCCTCCTCTCAGATCGATGTCACGTGATACCGTCCGCTGGTTATCCCAGCGTTGAACCCGGCAGGGAAGTGGCGGCCATTTTCGAAAGAGCGTATCTCAACCCATACACCAATGTCGGCCCATCGTATGACCAGATTTTGCCAACTGAATATATCTGGGTAAAAGGAAAGCAAAACTGAAGCAACTCAGGCGATTTGGACTCTTGGACAGAGTTTGTCTCCTTTCACTTTTAACTTCAAGCTGAACTCAGTGCAATAATTATACTTACTCATTAAAGACTTGAAGTTATATAAGGATAATTAGTTAGAATCTTATAGCTCGCTACTGTGGAAGTGACTAAATGGGTTTGATTACATTTGGTTAAATAGCTGTCTGAAACAGAATATTAATTATGCCAGTTATATCTGAAATAAGTTATGGACAGTTGAATATGTAATATTTAAAAAATAAAGGATTTAGACTGCACACTCTACCTGAAAAGTATGAGTTAAAATTCGAAAGGGTTGTCTTTCATGGTCAAGCTGTAAAATATATCAATACCTAATAGTATCTTATAAATAAAACGGTTTAACTATAAGTGAAAGCTCTGTATTTCAAATGACGTAGTGGGCTTATATATAGAAGGCCAAATACAGCTACCAAATCTACAATGAGGCGAATGCTTCGGATTCATTTTATCAGTTTTTTAGCCCTTAAATTCATTCAAAGGAAAAATAAGATATATCAAAGAACGTGAGCGAAAAGGATGTCACGAAACAAACACGTTTTGAAAGACATGTTATATGTGCCATATCAAGTTCGATGGACTACTCAAGGAGAGATAGCACTTTTTCTACATTTCTTTACAAACACATAGGAATGAGAAACACAGAGTTGTCTCTGCTAACACAGTGACTGACTAAGCCAGGTCAAAAGAACAGTTCTATGAGTATCTAATTGGGGACAGGGCAGATATCTGGAACATGTTTGGCCATTTGTTTGGCAGTTGTCAGTTATTTTCAGTTAAATTGCTATCGATAGTTAATTAATAGACAAATGTTTAATTACGCCTTTCAGCCGTTTAGCGTGAAACTCCAACAGAAATATACTTCACTTTTAGGAAGAGGGGTAGTGCATTTGGTTAGTGCGTTGCCCACTGAGCTATTGCCTACCTTGAAAACGCATCGTTGTCGATGGGTGTACACTTCGCGCCCACACTAAAGCAATAAAAAACGAAGAACTCAGGAACCGAAAACGGAGCGTTTTGAAAACGCTTTTGAAATCAGAAGATTGGAAAACACATCGCTTGCATTCCAGTGTCTGAACGTGAAAACGAGGCTTTTGAAAAGACTGCAACTTTTGTTGTCAGCCCCAGTCCACCCGAGTAGAATTGAAACAATCATGGTGGGCGACACTCAGAAGATTTTGCTATCTGAATACTTATTCTGAATACTCTCAGTAAACCAGCTTTTTTTTACCTGAAGCGGTAATTCTGTTTAGTCATCACTCCAAGCACAAACAAATCGAATCTCATTTGATTTCAGAGGCTTTGGTTTAGCAATGACTTCAGAAAATGCATGTAAATATTTACAGTGCTCAACCCATAGAAAATGGCGGTCATTTTCACAAGTATTTTATTTAAATTTTTGTCAGCAGAGGTCACGCGGCCTAAAATAGTGAAGGTGTACAGGCTTGATTGGGGAAACTGGTAACGCAAATCTGCAGCTCGCGCTTGTTTTGCATCGTTTTAGAAACGATCCAGCGTTGTAGTGTGGGCAGGCGAAAACGATCGAAAACGATCGAAAACGATACCAAAACGCCAGTGGCGGCGCGAAGCTTTTGCTTTCTTTTCGAGAAAGTGAAAACGGTCGGGGCCTATCCTCGGGTACTGTACGGGTATTACAGAATTTTGTCTAAATTAGTAAGCTGTTCCGCCAACGCTATTCACCCACAAAATAATCAACTTTTTTCCTAAGCCGTAGATTTGTTGTTGGAGGGGAACTGAGCGGAACATTGAATAACAAAGAAATATATGTAGCTCTTGGTTATCTTTCAAAACCTGAACGGGGAATCTGGGAATCGGACAATGGAGAATCGGGAAATGGAAAATCGGGAAAATGGAAAATCGGGAAATAGGGAATCGGGAAATGGAGAATCGGGATATGGAGAATCGGGAAATGGAGAATCGGGAAATGGAGAAACCGGGGGAACGAGGAATCGGCGAAACGAGGAATCGGGGAAACGAGGAATCGAGGAAACGAGGAAACGAGGAATCGGGGAAAGAAGGAATCGGGGAAAGAAAGAATCGGGGATACGAGGAATCGGGGAAACGGAGAATCGGGGAACGAGGAATCGGGGAACGAGATTCGGGGAAACGAGGAATCGGGGAATCAGGGAATCCGAAAATCTGGGATTCGGGGAATCCGGGAATCGGGATTCGGGAATCGGGGAATTGGGCAATCGAGGAATCGGAGTATCTAGAAATCGGGGAAAAGTAGAATCGGGGAAAAGGGGATTCCAGGAAACGTAGAATCGGGGAATCGAGATATCGACAAATTGAAGAATCGAGGAATCGGGTAATCTAGGAATCGGGTAATCGGAGAATCGGGAAATCGAGAAGACATCGGGGAATCGGAAAATCGGGGAAACGGAGAATCGAAGAATCAGGGAATCGGGGAATCAAGGAACCAGAGAATAAGTGAACCAGAGAACCAGGGAACCAGAGTATCAGGGAACCAGAGAATTACGGAACCCGAGAATCAGGGAACCAGAGAATCGGAAAATTGGGAAATAGGGAATTAGAGAATGCGAAAATGTGGAAAGTGATATGAATGCTTTTCTGCTTTTGATGGACGGCCGAGCAGTTACACATGAGTTATTTTGCTTTCAAACGCTTGGGCTTTGAATAAGTGTTGCGGTTTTTTCACTCATGCACATCTATTGACTGATTGTGCAATGGCGACCTTCAATGAAAAGTTGCGTGATGACGATCAGCCAGAATCATTGTCACGTACGCATAATTGAGACTATTTTCACGATCTGTAGCTGTATGCAGTTGAGAAGTAACTATAGCAAACTAAACGAAAGAAAGTTCGGTCTGCCATCAAATGGTTTCCTGGCAATGGTCAGACTTTATATGCTGGAATTTCTAATTAATTTGCCTAAATAAACAAGTCGGCTTTTTCACAAGCAAATTTAATCGATTATTGTTTGAATTGTGCTCCAAACATTTTGCGTCAAACGGCTTGGTATTGATCATTAATATTGAATGTAGGATATATATACACCTCATTTAAGTAGGAAACTTGTTCTTGTGTCTTGCACCGGTACCACTGGTAGCAGGCTTCTAAACATTTTGTACAAGTGATTTCAAGTGTATCGGCACTTTTTCTGGTAAGTATTACGTGCTTCAAATACCTCAAATAGACAAACAAAAAAAACCAGAATATGAAAAGGTTGTGAGAAATTCCGTTTGTTTGAAAACGGTTTACAGACAATACCTCCTGTTTCCACTTTTCACGCAGGCGAAGCTTTGGAAGTAGTAATAAAACGTCCGGTTCCACTTCTGAACTTTGAAGATGACGGATGAGTTGGATTCATATATAAACAGTTTACCTGAAATTTAAGAGATTGTTACACCAGTATATCAGGGAACTTGTCTGCTTTCAGTTTTTAGTTTTACCGCTATTCGTTTTAAAGACACTGACTGAACATAGCTGATATGATTTTTAAAGAAATGTTTCCATACTGACGATTTTAGCTTCTCCCCAACACTGATTGATCTGCAAAAAGGGATATAAAAGCTTTCGGGAAGGCTAGCGATTTGAGTTGGTAAAAATGTCAGTTGAACAACGATTTTATCAACGACACTCGACGAGAGAATCACAAAGATCATCACTTTTTCTCTATAGCTTTATATCGAATAATTTAGTTCTATAAACTGTTTTGGCTATTTTGGCGTGCAAGTTCGGAATACTATTGATGAACCGTTTAAAAGTAGCGTACTTTACTTGTAAAGCGGCCTTACTAGTATATGATACTAGTATTTTCCTTCTTAAAAAGATATATAGAATATATAAGATAGATCTATATTGATTATTCATTTTCCCTTCATGTTCAAAATGCAGTTTTTGTGCTATTTTCTTACTATATATATATATATATATGGTTTTTCTGTCTAGATATGTATGAATCCTAACCTACTCTGTAAATTTTTGAATTTCGTGATAATATGCCTCGACTAGCCCCGCCCTATGGTTATCGTAGGTGACTATTACCATTACTATGGAACCTTCTTATTAAAACCAACTCAACTCAGCGTATTGCGGGAAATAAAACTATGGTGATGTTGTTGTTCTATTAAATTTTCTTTGCTTTGTGAGAGAGCTACTTCCTAATTTAAGAGCGCTAATGTCGTGACACTCTGTTCTGTTAAATTTTTCAAATTCCCAATGATTTGCCATAATTATTACGGTCTCTGAGTATGTTCGTTGTATTCTCAGTAAAATGAATGATTAGTAAATTTAGTTCTTTTAAGAACCCCACCCACCCATAAAAACCTACAACATGTCTTTCCAGAGTCTACAAAATATGTTTAACTAAGTTTGCCTTATTTTCTCACAAAAACACTGAAGAAACCCTTCAAACCCCTCCAAATTTGAAGCGCTTTAATTTGTGCAAAAGAATCATGAAAAGCAAGAGCAGCGTCTTTAGGTCATAATTTTTGAAATGGTTTTCACTGAAGAAGTCTCCGGATTTCAGTTCAGTTATTTTATTATGTATGCGCGACTTCCTATTAATCGCTTAATTCCAGTCTAAATCAGGTTGCATATTTGGAAACCCAAGGACGGGGGGAGGGGGAATGAGGCTAAACCTTATCTTCTTCTTTAATTTTAGTTCTTGTAATTACGTCGTTTCACTCGAAAAATTGCTCTGTTACCGATGGTTTACATACATACATTTATGACATACATACATGTCTTCTGTTTTTCTCTTGTTTCAGCATTCACGATCAGTTGTATAGCAACCATGAAGTTCCATCAGCTTAAGAATGCTTTTATCCTGTTAATATTGATGTTAAACTTAGTGGTTGGAGATTCCAAGGACAAACTTGAGAAAAAAAACCGGGTAAATGAGGCATTTTTGAGACGTTTTGGGACAGGTATGTAATGATTTGATAGTCATTGAGATAGTGATAATTGTTCTTAAGTTATATGGATGTCCTGGTGCTTATTCGTCTACACTCTTTTGCATAAGAATCTTTTCATAAGAACGTCAAGCTGAGAACCAGCGAAAATTTAAGAACATGCTAAGAACACACCTGAGGCTGAGAAATGGCCGAGAACGATATTAGGGAATTTAAGCAACGATGACGGGAACGTCAACGAGAACGGTACAAAACAATAGACTTAAACCACCTGGCCACTTTTCAAGCATCGTCTTGAAAAACAGAACGTGAAAACTTCAAGTTTGGGGTATTAGAGAGAACGTGAACGCCGGAATATAAACTAGACCAAACTAGCATGATCTTCGTTCGGCGTCAAGAATTAGGGCTTTTAATTTTTACTATTCGCATACCTTCACGAATACATAAAACAAAATAAATGGATTTGACCAACAAAGACAAAGTAATCAGGAAGTCAAAAATCTAACAGCCGTTCTGGTTGACGTTCCTGTCGTCGTTGCTTAAGTTCCCTAATAACATGACCAATGTCGCAGAACAGGCGTTCTCAACCATGCCCCACATCATCAATAACATAACAATTGTCGCGGAACTGGCGATCTCAACTGTGACGCACATCATCAAAGACATAACAGTTTTCGCCGAACAGGCGTTCTCAACCAGGACGCACATCATCAATACCGTAACAAGTGTCGCGGAAATGGCGATGTCAACCATGACGCACATTTTGAATCACATAACAAGTGTCGCCGAACAGGCGATCTCAACCAGGACGCTCATCTTCAATAACATAACAAGTGTCGCCGAACAGGCGATCTCAACCATGACGCACATCATCAATAATATAACAACTGTCGCCAAACAGGCGATCTCAACCACGACGCACATCATCAATAATATAACAAGTGTCGCCGAACAGGCGATCGTAACCGTGACGCACTTTATCAATAACATAACAAGTGTCGCCGAACAGGCGATCTCAACCATGACGCACATCCTCAATCACATAACAAGTGTCTCGGAACAGGCGATCGTAACCGTGACGCACTTCATCAATAACATAACAAGTGTCGCCGAACAGGCGATCTCAACCATGACGCACATCCTCAATCACATAACAAGTGTCGCCGAACAGGCGATCGTAACCGTGACGCACTTCATCAATAACATAACAAGTGTTGCCGAACAGGCGATCTCAATCATGACGGACTTCATCCATAACATAACAAGTGTCGCCGAGCAGGCGATCTCAACCATGACACAAATCATCAATGACATAAGAAGTGCCGCCGAACAGGCGATCTCCACTATGCACCACATCATTCATTATATATGAAGTGTCGTCGATGGGGCGATCTCAACCATGCCGCACATCATTAATAACAATAGAAATGTCGCCGAACAGGCGATCTTAACCAAGCCGCACATCACCATTAATATAATAAGTGTCGCCGATGATGTGATCTGAACATTTACATCTACAATAGTATTATTATAAGAAGTGTCGCCGAACAGACTATCTCAACGTCCACATCGAAGAAGTTTTGCCGTTTATGCGATCTCAACCACCACATTATCAATAATAGTTTTATGAAAGAAGCGTCCCCGTCCAGGCGATCGCAAACCTTACACCGGGTCGCGGTGCGGTAGAAACAATAACTTAAATTGGAGAATTTGCGGAATCTGCGGAAATAGCCGGAAATTAGCTGTAGAAGTTGCGGAAGTGATGGAAAAACGTGGAAATGACCAGAAGTAAGCTATAGAGCTTAAGGAAACGAGTAAAACATTATAATAATAACAAATAGTTTTACCGTTTACTTCCAGCCATTTCACGTTTTCCCCTCATTTCCGTAACCTTTACAGCTGTCTTCCTATTATTTCTGCAGTTTTCTCAATTTCCGCATTGCACATTTGCACATATGCACATTTGCACATTTGCACATTTCCTCATTTTCGGATTTCCACATTTCCAGAGTTCCTCATTTTTCAATTTTCGTTCCTTGTTTTACCGCGACCCTCTACACCATCAATATTATAATGTTGACGGTCAGGCAATCTCAACCTCCACACCATCAATAACATATAAAGAAGTGGCGCCAATCACGCTATTTACTTCGATGATTAGTATGTTACCTTTTTACTACTAAATTTGACATATACATAAATTCATGAAATGGAATCCGAGAAGGCAAATTATTCAAATATTTGGAAAGGAAACACCAAACCCACTAGATAGTCGCATCTTAGTCGCCAACAAAATTTGCCGACAATCGAAAGATAAGCAAAAAATAAAAAATTGAGTCCTTCCGTTTAGGAACCTGATTACTGGAATACATAAAAATGAAATCTAAGGCAGTACCAACCTCTCCCACCACAAATCCACTGCGGATACAGCTCTGTTAACTAACTGTGTGTCCATGAATCAACTGTGGATAAGAATATAATAACTTATTGTGTGTCCATCTATCGACAGCGCATACACCTGCACTAAGTACCAGTGTCTCCACAAACCCACTGCAGATAAACCTGTACTAGCTAACTGTATGTCCATGTATCCACTGCAGATAAACCTGTACTAACTGACTGTATGTCCATGTATCCACTGCAGATAAACCTGTACAAACTGTATGTCCACGTATCCACTGCAGATAAACCTTTACTAACCGTGTGTCCATGTATTCACTGCAGATAAACCTGTACTAACTGACTGTATGTCCATGTATCCACTGCAGATAAACCTGTACTAACTAACTGTATGTCCATGTATCCACTGCAGATAAACCTGTACTAAGTGTATGTCCATGTATCCACTGCAGATAAACCTGTACTAACTAAGTGTGTGTCCATGTATCCACTGCAGATAAACCTGTACTAACTAAGTTTATGTCTATGTATCCACTGCAGATAAACCTGTACTAACTGTATGTCCATGAATCGACTGCACATAAACCTGTACTAACTAAGTGTATGTCCATGTATCCACTGCAGATAAACCAGTACTAACTGTATGTCCATGTATCCACTGCAGATTAACCTGTATTAACTTACAGTATGTCCATGTATCCACTGTGGATAAACCTGTACTAACTAACTGTATGTCCATGTATCCACTGCAGATAAACCTGTACTAACGAACTGTATGTCCATGTATGCACTGCAGATAAACCTATGTATGTATGTCTATGTGTTCACTGGAGATAAAGATGTACTAACTAACAGAATTAACTAGTAATTTAGGTTGGTTATGGAAATCCCAGGAAGTAAGGAGGTATCGTGGCATCGAAACCTCAAACAACAAATTATTTACAATTTCTCAATAAAATAAAGTCAAATAGAAATATTTGGAGAATTTCATTCTTGAATTTTATTTCGTTCCCTTAAATTGGACAGTGGAGAGCTGACTTTACTTCAAACATTTGTCAGTGATATTCGGAGTGACTTTTCAGGCAAAGGATACCCTTTGATATCGCTTGGACGGCTATTATTTTTCTCTCTCCCAAGACAAAAGTGCAAGCAAGTAGAGGGTTTGTACGACCGGTAAATTTTAAATTTCAAATGAAATAACGGGAGCCAAACAAATACTAGTGGAACAACCATGACGGTAAGTACTGACAGTACTGTTAAGGTCCGGGATAAACGTCGAACTTCAGACGCGACGAACTAAATTCTGCGAATCAGAAGTGTGAAATTCTCGACACTGATGAACTATACTATATGTTCCCACTGACGACGGAGGAAGCGTTTTCTGTATCTGGTCCGTTTTCTGGGAGTGCTGCACCGAGTTCGACGCTTTAACCTGTACCCGAACAATTTAGTTTTATTTTGAATTTAGAAAATAAAATAATCGAAGCAAACTGAAATTAGTTCGTCGCGTATGAAGTTCGGTTTTAGAAACGCGGCTAAAGTAGGGAATAGCACTCTTCGCTAAATCTTTAAATAAACATTTAAATAAGTTTTAAAATAATACCTTTCTTAGAGGCGTTCTTTGGCTTGGTCCAATTGGTCGAGTTAGCAAAGACGTCGAGAGGGCTTTACTTAAACATTTCTTTATTCTTGAAACTGTTCATGGCGCTTTCTTTGTAACACATGCCATTTGTATCTTTTCTCAACAATTTCACTCTTCTCACTTCTGGTAGCCCTTTTCTTGAGACAATTATTGTTCGGACGACAGCAACTGTTTATTTGATGTTTGAGGTGATCATAGCGCAATTCATGAGACTTGGTTTTAATTCCTCAGATCCCCAAATCACGTTTCAGTTCGCGACAAGAAACTTTGAACTCTGCACATACATCAGGCAACACCGAAGTGAACTCACCCCGCGGGGACTACAAAAGGCTTCATTAAGGAAAGGCAAGGAAATGCACGTGGGAATGCATCAAAGCCTTTTCTTCCACGAACGACAGGCCTTTTTTACATTTCCCAGTGGACCTTGTCGCATGTCTTTGCTATCCAGAATAGCATTATTTGTACCGTGTGATTTCTTGCTGCAAAAGGCTATTATAATAGGCTTCATCTGGTGCTCTGTATACCATATCAATTTCTTGAAACTGAACCAAAACAAATAGCTTAATACAACATTTCAGTACATTTGTACTGCTTCTATCTTAAACTAAATCAACAAATATTTGAGGTAATTGCCCCCATAGTAATTAGACTTAAATTTACATGTTCATTTGAAGGACAACAAATTGCACGTGAGCATGCACCAAGTTCGGCTGGTATTAATTAATCCAGGGCCGCTCACCATTTCAACAAAAAAACCGGAATTTTCGGTCAAGAGCTCAAATGGTTCAGCTCATTTCGCTGGAAAATTTTCGGAAAAGATGGAAAACC
>JANSTR010021566.1:0-13701 GCA_025434805.1 Antipathozoanthus remengesaui | reverse complement strand
CACCAGAAACTCTGTGTGGTCTTCTCCAAACCAAGTTTTAATATTATCTGTTTCAGTAAATTTCAAGGAAAATGATTTAAAATAATTATTTTGTAATGTTCACCTTGTAATTAGAACTCTTCTCAAAATGTATTATTAATAGTTTCTTTACAATTTCTCATGGGAATATCATTTCACAAGTCATTTCACAAAATTGATCATGAGCTAAAGGACATTAATTGTTAAACACTGACATAATTATGATTTAGAAACCACAGCTGTGTGAAATTTAGATTTTATTTCTGTTTTAAATATTTCCAACCTCTAAACAGCACCTGTTATACAGTATAATGTCCAGTAACAGTTCCTAGTTGTTTTTAAAGCTGACAGTTCCAAGGTTTCTTAGAACAATTATAGTAGTGTAAATATTGCTGTTCTGAGTATTATAAGTTGTACATAACACTTGAACACTTTAAAAGTAGTACCAGAAAAACAGTACCTGCTGCCAACTCTTCAACACCTGTGGCCCTGATCCTGTCCCCCCTAAACAACGATGTAAAAGACTGTAAACTGTAAATCAATACCTAATGTACGAGACAGTCAATTCCAGCTAGAAGCATTCCCCCCCTCCCCTGGGCAAACCCTGGGTACTTGAAAAAAATTGGTCAAATGCCCGGCCCAGCAGGCAGTTTTCACTGACAAAAGCACTACCAGCCCCCAAGTCCGTCAGGCCAAAATATACAAAAATAATAGTTGCCATTTTTTAATAAAGTTAAACATAACTGTTTCAGCACAATAGAACTGCATAATTTAACAATGAACAAAGACAATTTAACAGATGGTTTTATTATTTTTATAAGGCTTTTATGGTCAATAAATGCTCTTCTTATTCCAAAGTGACTGTGTTTAAAACCCTGTACTTCTGAACACCATTGGAAATGACAACAGGATGTTACAAGGCAAGTTTTTTGTTATTTGAAAATGCCTGGGGGCTGGGACACTACTAGTATTACTTGTCAAAATGCCTGGCCCTGCAGGACTCATGTTGTATCATATTCCTGGGCTTTGCCAGGGGGGTGCTCACAGCTGGATTTGACTAACACTTATATCCAATACATGAAGTATCAAGGCCCGGTTGTTCAAAGCCTGAGTAGCGCTAATCCTGGGTTAACTCTATAGGTTTTATTAGCAGCTAATCCAGGTTTAGTGCTACTCGGGCTTTGAACAACTGGGCCCAGAGAGATAAATACCTTCTTGGGAGGCAAGCGCCTCAATTCCATAATTTAGTCCAAGGTTTCGGGCGATGGACTTGATTTGTGCGTTGATGTATTTATTCTTCAATTGCACCTGTAGCTTTCGGCCAGCACTTTGTAAAGTTGGTTGGGTCTTGATTTATTTGACATTGGGATTGCTCCAAATAGTATTTGCGTGGTTCGCTAGGTTTTTTTGGAGTTCAGATGGGCGTGATGTCTTGAATATACGGAATAGCCAAACCTGTTTTTATCAAATATACCTATCTCATATAGAATCAAAGTTATTAAAAAACGATTGCCTACGGGCTCTTGCAATGCTGTAAATATTGGTACTTGTTATATATGATGGGAGCATAGGATTGTAAAATAACAGCAATGGACAGAACGCAGGATATTCTGCGTTACTGGTTACTATAGACACCCGGTTTTTAAGAATGATCTGAAGTAGCTGACTCAGCCACATTATTTGGTCAGCTACCTTGTAATGTTTAAGCTGAGAGCTTTTTTAATTTTTTATATTTTCTCTAATTGCAATGACCTTATTTGCATAATCGATGACGTTTCAATGTCATTAACTACTTAAATAATTATATTTTCTTTGCAGACGGCTAAATTTTGTTCGTTGGAGACGCCTTCTTACCGGAGCAACCTATTTTGTCGTAATTCAACTTCTTTGATACAGAACAGACATAAGTTACATTTTTTTTACGCTTGATTGAGAGGTGATGTATGATGCGTTAATTTCAGTTTTTACCGTGTGGACTATATCAAATATAGAGAAGACAAGTTTGTTATCGTCTACGCTGGTTAATACTAGTGAACCCGGGTCTGGAGCATTTTGACTTGGGAACACAACATACCTAATAATGTGTTTTTTCATTTGATGTGTGTTGTACGAGACTAGTGCCTGATCAGTACTAATAAAACTTACCAGAGTTCAGCTTTTCCTGCCTTCGTAGGAGGGGCAGGATTTCCGTGTCGTAAAAATACTTGTACTTCTGAAACCTTTGTACTCTCTCGACATGAGACGTACTTTCAACATGAGAATTTCGTTTGGGCTCAAGTCGATCTTGAGAACTCTCTAAATCTTGTTGAATCAACCCTGCAACAAAATTGAAGAAACATCTTAGTTTGATAACATACATAAAAAACTATATTTTTTGCATATATTCTTTCACTTCATACATTTTGTGCCCTTAAAATTACAAAGCACTGGGATGGATTCAGATGAAAGCCAACGAGTTAATGACATACAAATTTATACCGGCAATACATCTCATTATGACGTCAAAGTTTGTTAACAGTTTATAGAAGTTCTTATATATTTGGAAATATTTGGAACTCGAATGAAGTGATGTTGCAAGTTTACAATAATATTAGCATCTGCGGAAACCAGGTCAGTCGAGACGAAGGCCGATGCTCGATGATTTTGTTAAGTACATCTGCAACAGGATGAGGCAATATAAAATACCGTTGAATTGTGGGATTAAACATAGGACAGAATGGCTATTGTTCTCTGGACATTTACTTACAGATAACGGTTGCAGCACGAGTTAGCATTATTATTCATACTCACGTCACCGCTTATTGGTTAACGATTTCGGTAACGTGTTCGGTACCTAATCTGTCACATGTCAATCAAACTTTACAGGTGTTGGCTTAAATCACTGCTACTGAGAGCAATTAGTGACTGCATTGTTCGCGAAGTGGAAATATTTCTCGTCTCTTCTTTTTCAAAGAACTTGAGTTTCACTTTCTTGGCGCTTCTCCTTTTATTGTTTTTAAAAACGTTTTCTAACTGCGTTTCGTATATAGCATAACAAATTCTAAACATAGTTTAATTTGTCTGCTTGCATCCTTCGAACTTCACATAACAATTTTGTCAGTTTCTCACTCCTTGAGGTCGTTAATATGCCGTATGCAAAACAAACGCTAAATGCAATTGCCTGATAAGGCCAGCCTGCTACCGAATGAATAAATCTCCCCACTCGTCATGGTTTGCTAAAGCAATCGCAATGGTTTTCTGTTTTAAAATGTACCGCATAAACAAAGTTAAAATGACGCTCACCGCATATAAAAACTTATTCCGATACATTCTTCATTAGTTGTTTTCTTTACTCAGTGCGATACGCCAAAAACACACTTTTAAAAAAAGTTTGTTATAATAAATTTTTAAAAGTGTTTAGTGCGTATTGTATGTATATACAGCATTGCAAACTCGTTATATGCGAGGCAAGATGTGCGCGAGGTTTATACATGTCAGGTTTGCTTTCATCCAATGTTGTTACTGAAAATTAAAAATTGTTAAGGCAAATTAAAATGTAAACAAATTATAGTTGACACTTATAAACACACCGATAGGACTTCTTCAATATAAAATTACTACTGGAATGTTCTGATTGTAAAATATATCAACAAAAAGAAACTACTTTAGACTTTCCTACTCCTCGTTTGAAAATAAGATTGATATTATTCGTGATATATATACAATCTGTGACGTTATAGTGAGATATACACAGCTGTTGCCAACAAGATTACAAAAATGCACTCCAGCTTATACATAGAATGTGCAAGTACACTGCGTAAAGCACGAACAGTTTTATGGCATAGATGATTTGATAAACCAAAGAAGAGAAAAGGGACGCTGAAATGCCGTTTATACTTTTTTAGTGTCAGTATTCCTATTTTTAGTACTAAGTTCGTTCTTTTACTCTTTCGAAGTGCTACCAAGAAAATGTTCAAAAATGCACATTGATTGTAAAGATATTTTAAGCGAGGTAGGATGGACTATACGGAACGAGTCTCGTTTCACATACTACCACTAACAACTATCATCCGATGCAATACTGCAGCGAAAAGCCGGCACTGTCCGCAAAAGTCCCGCAGTGCCAATCTCTTGCGCACCTTTACATCAGCAGTCGAATTATTTCGAAACGCGCGGGAGATCGCCACTACCGAACGTTCATGGACAACGTCAGTCTTCTGTTTAGCATGTAATGAGGATATTAGGTATTTATTGCGTTGAATACATGCGTACCTCCGTCCTCGGAAAAACTGCCATCAGAATCCACACCATCTTGAGTCTGCCCATCAAAATCCTTAGTTTCCGTTGTAGAAAAGGACACTCCACAAACACCACATGTGAAGCTGTCGACTGCAAATTTACTGAAGCGCCCTTCATCATTCTGAAGTTCCGAGTTGGTCGGATTTTGTTCAGACTTCTGTGCTTGTTGTTGCCTTTCTTGAAGCATCCTCCGCAGATGACGCTGTATTATTACTACCGCAGCTTCCCTATCGGCCTTTTCTCTTTCTTGTCTCTCTCTCAACTTGTACAGCAATGGAACTGATGTTTCAGATTCCTCAGACTGAATTTCATGTTCGTCTGCAATTTCATTCGCCTCCATGTGTTGGGAATGCTGATCTACTCTGGACTCATCCACCTCGGCCATCATTGCAGAGATATCAAAGTCAAACTGCAGTGAATAGAGGGAGGGGTTAGTAGTCGTGGCGTCAAAGCGATGGGTATGATTGTTCCACCGAAGATCAAACAAGGATTCGCGCCTGCAGCCAAGTAACTTCATTAGCACTTTCACTGCCTCTGATATTGTAGCTAGGTGTCTGAGAGACTGGAGTGCATCTTTGATCCGGCCTGGAACTAATGGTTCTGGATTAATCTTCCACAAGCTCTTGAGAATGGTAGATTGACAAGCGGCTGGGATATCGGTCCCACAGTTGCATAGCATCGTAAGAGTCAGAATAAGTGTCCTCTCCGCTTGAACATAAACAACACTGTTTGCAGCTTCATTAAAAAGAAAAGCATCTGAAACGACATCAAATTGTCTGTACTTCCTTCCGCACGTCAGTTCAACCATGTACTTCATCAGGCTTTGCATGGCACCATAGACCTTCCTTGGATTACGAGAGGTCCTTGCAGTGTGATCCAATGCATCAAATAGTTCGAAATGCTTCTCGTTGGTGCAGTTAACCATGTTCCAGATTTCCACAGCTCTAAGATAGCTCTCTGGTAGGCAAACATGAAAGCGCGGCGACGCGTTCAGGCGAGAACACATCGCCAAACAGGCAGTCAGTTGATATTCCAGTGTCATGACTGTGTTGGAGATGGACGGGAAAGGCATTGATGGACGCCCAGCGGGAAGTGACAGAAAACGTCTGATAAAATAATGTACTGCATTTTCTACGTCACCATGGACGTAAAGAAGGGTCTTTCCATCCTCCCACCAACTGAGAAAGCTATTGAATTTTCCCCGTCTTTGTTTATCTTCCACCATTCCATCACTTGACGGTTCCATCTTTCTTTGCTTTTTAGCTTCTTTTTCAAATTCTCTTTCTTCATTGTATACCCATTTTTTTGCTTTAGCTTCGTGGTTGATGAGTTGTAAAGTGAATGATAAACGAACAAAAACATCAGCATTCGTCCGTCGGTGAGGACTTGCATTTTCCCAAGAGTACTCTGCGAACTTAAGCATTCGTTGTTTCACGATCGATTTTGTTCTTAGTTCTAAGAGATGTCGTGGCGTAAGATGAACCCCATGCGCACCAATTTCTGGAAAGATGATATCATACAGAGTTTCACCTGATTTGAACTCTCTGACTTCTTTTGTCATCAGACGAGTAGTCAGTGTGTTTGCCTCTTTAATGCTTTCAACCGAGGTTACGAAATTGCTAACAGCACCATCTAAGTAAACTAAGTTCAACGCTGCCACAAAACGAGCATTAAAAAGCTGCCTTGTATCATTCGCGTGTTGCTGTAAGCAATCTGAACTTCCGCAAGAGAAACCAAGACTGAATGCATTGCAAACCGTGTTTTGAGTGACAAAATCGTGAAGTAGGTTACGAATCATATTTACAAGTTTAATCGAAAGTTTAGCTAAGAAGTTCAAAATTCGCCACCGTGCTACAGTGACCTCTACAATTTCCTCAACATTCTTCTCCTTCAAATTCAGGTGGCGACTGAGCTGCGCAAATCTACTGCAACTGTTACGTAGAAAGGTTCTGTGCTCTTGGCTGTCACTGGAACGGGACAGTCCAAAATGGTTTTCGCATGTTGCAACCATCTTGTGATCTTCTGTTGTCAGTTTTGCAAGGGGCTTGGCTAAAGCGATGATTAGATTGAAAAGCCTTTGAACGGTTCTTACCAGTATCCATTTTGGAAAATCCGGGACCTTGCCATTAGTCAATTCAAAGATGGCCTCCACTGTTTCGGCTTCTCCAACATCATTTCTGGCACTGTTAAACATTCTTCCAGCTTCCTTTACAGTTTTCAAATCGCCTTGCACTTTACCAGAGAGCAGCAAAGCGTCTCCTTGACCATTTTTGTCGCCAACCGCTTGGTATTTGATCTTAGCTGTTTCAAGGTATTCCATAACATTTTCTAAGTCATTTGGGTTTCGTCTCACAGCTGTGCGTGCGAGTACCATGAAACAGTCTGCAACGAGTTTCGGTTTACTAGAAAGTCGAGCTGCATCTTTGAATTTCCCCTGAGCCATGAGTAATTGGGCTGCTTCTTCGAATTTCCCGTCTTCTTCCAAAGCATGAGCTACTGCACCATAAAACCCGCGTTTCTTCAAGAACTCGATTCGATCGGATGCAGAAGGCAGGCGTGCAAGTACGGCATCCATATCAGAAATTCTGCCGTTCTTGAAGTGTTCATCTGCCAACTGGAAGCACAACCTCTCCATAGTTCGTGCGGCCTTCGGAGGAACAACTCCTTCTTTTTGCACTGACTCGTCGAAGGAAAGAGTGCTGTATCTTTCCAACACATCAATTGCTTTGTCAAACCTATTTGCCTCGCACAGAATCTCTATTGCCTGACCATAGTCGTTGATCATCTCATAGCACTGGCTTGCCTGAATAAAATCTTTCTCCTTCTTATAGAGTTTGGCAGCTTGTTTAAACTGTATATAATAAAGGAGAACAAGTTATCTTAGTTTAAGTCAATCTTGAACACCGTGTCGGAAGAATGTTTCTTAGTATAGTAATTTGACTTGCACACTCTACTTTATTTACAATATTAACTAGATGTATGCTGGTATATCGATATGAATACTATAATAGCTTTCTCGCGTTAATTCGTACATCTGTGACGGTGACTGATAGTTCATTCAAATGTGCTATTTTTTCATGATTTTGTGAAACACATGAAAACAGCAGATCAACTGATGGAGCAGTCAGTGGTGCGTTATCGAAGCCTAAGAAGCGAACCATACATTTTTCCAGCAACCTGGAACCTCAAACCCTTTACCAATAATTTTAAAATTGTCTTCCTAAGCTTCCTATTTCCGTTCTACTCGTCCTTTTTGAAAAGCAACTAACTGTGTTTTGAAACTCCAATAAAAAACCGACCTTCCTTGTTCTCTTGTGCAAGGTCGCAAGAAGGTAACGCTGTTTCGCATTGTGCAAACAAATTTCTGCTTCCTCAATCATGCCACAATCCAAAAACTGCCAGGCAGCTTTCAGAAATTCTTCTCTCATCACCCGAGGTTGGCCACGTAGCTTGTTTGCGGTCTCGGCTTGTTGCTGAGCCTTGCTTTTTTGCATCATGAGATCTTCTCCAGCAACGAGAAAGCATTTGGCTGCAACACTCCACAGGCGCTTCCTATAGAAATAGTGACCTTGGTCGCACCATTCCTCTGACGTCGATCTTTCAGCAAACATGGAAGTTAGCGGCTCGGTGTTATCACCTTCTTCTTTCAGAGTTACCACATTCACTAAGCCCAGTTTTTGGAAGTATTCAAACATGGGAGAGCGTGCCTCTTGGTCTTCATCGAAGAACCATACGTTCACCCTGGCGCGGGTTATGGCGGTGTAGAGGTACTTGAACTCTGAATTGAGAACCTTGTGTCTGTCACTGTCGAAATCCAAAGGACGACTTCTAACACTCAACGCATCATCTTTGATTTCCACCAATCCTGTTGAGCCGGCGATTTTACCTTCCTCTAGCTTCTTGACATAGCTGGAGACAACCCGCCACTCTTTGCGTGCCTAAAACGAGATTGTATTACAGAATTAAAATTTCCCCGAATTAAATTGACTCATTCCGAGTCAGCACTCCATTTTCCCTTAATTTGTTGCAAAACCATTTATTGGCCTCTGTCTGACAACAAAACCCTGTTATCGGATAGTTGAATGGACCAATTTTAATCTGGGTTTCTGACATTCTGATGAATCATCAACAGGCACAACCTACCACTGAGAAACTACAGCAAAACCAAATGGAGTGTAACGTCACACTATCAAAAATGATTTATTCAAAATCTGTTTGTTCAAGTATTCTTTTTCAGAAATTGCAATATTTGTTAATTTCATTACCACTCGTATGATTACAGACACAATTGGATTCCACTCAGTCCTATTACCATTACATAAAAGCAACAACTACAATATTAATAATAATAGATGCCCATGGGAACATTGGCTTACTTAATGAGAGCCAATTTAGAATGCTCAAAAAGTGTAGCACGAAATGGGATTGTCTTGTTTATGAAATGTTGTACATAAGAACAATAAGACCCAATTTAAACACCCAGAGCGACTCTATTAGAGCAAAACTCTTTGTTTAACTTTCAATTTATTTATCTTTTCACTATATATACTGGATTTCATTATTTTACTTTCACTTGATAATGACGTTCTGGAAACGTCAAAACGTCGTGCTATGTTTTGCAATATTTTATCGCAGATTTTTATTGTCATCTTCTCCCATTGGATAGTTCATTTTATCAGTGCTTTAATCCTTTGTCTCAGAATCTTCATTACATTTTGTTCGCCAGCACCCCATTCTAACAAAAAAGTTGTTTTAAATGCACGAAAACATAAGTCTTGTGAAAATTAAATCGCACTTTAATTTTGGACATAGAGCGGGCAGTTTGTAGCTTTTTGCTTTATCAAGGAGCCAATGAAAAGTCCGTTTCACTCGATCGCGGACTACCCGTTGCGAACAGCATGCATTCATGCTTTATCATTCGACTTCCAATGGGCCTTATCGAGCCCTTTGCGAGGTGAACCTAACTGGTTATTATATCATATTAAGAAATACATTTTAAAATGACTGCCATTTAAATAAACTACCCATGCAGTGCAGCTGTAGAACTGTTAAAATACCTTAAGTTGCAACACATATAAACGTTGATAACGGGTTATTATTTAAATCAATGAATGAAAAACTTGTATCGGTTTCATTTAAAATTAGTTTAAACAGCTTCTGCAACGATATTGCTCAGGTCGCGTACACGTCACGAACGATCTATGACTACACTGAGTAGAAATTTTAAAATTGAACAGTGTGTTTCGACTGCCCCTTGAATATGTTTTCAAAACTTAAAACTAAAGGTTATATTCTCTGTGAGTTCTGTGGTATATGTTTAGCACAACACATTACAAAATAATATTCTCTTCATTTTTTTGAACTCTTCTTTTTTCAAATATTTTATACGATTTTTGCACTCTTCTTTTCTCTATTTGCATATGCACATTTGCAAACGATTGGAAAAACACAGGAATAAACTTTGCTTAAATACTAATATATTTTCAGTTGATTTATCTCAGAACAATAACTGATAAAATTCCTGTATTTCTTTTCTTTCTTTGCTTTCCTTTTCTTAAATCTATTTTACATTTTCTGGCCTCTTCTTGCTCTAATAATTCATTGCCTGGATACCACAGATGAAAAGAAGTACGTTATATAATCACTATATAACAAAATATCATTCTGGATTTTTTAACCTGTATAGTTTATTGTTTTTTTTCCTATGGTCAAGGCTGCATGTAATATAATCAGCCCAGAGCTTGTGCCAATATAGGAAAATATGTGTGGATTGCATAAATAAATCTAAATCACGAAAGAAAAGTCTGAAGGTATTCTATTTGGTGAGTATGGTATTGAGATTTTATTGTTTAAAAAATTGATTACTATAAGTATAGTTATTTTACTATTGATAACATTGTAGATGTTAGAAAGCCGCGACTCTGTTATTTGAGACAATTATGAGGATATTGAACTGTGTCCAATATATTAAATATTACAAGAGCTTCACTCCATGGTGTTTATTAATGAGTTTTTGAACAATACCAAATGTATCAGGGATTTCCTTATTAAAAACAATTTACTGACAAAAATACTGATAATCAACGGCCTCGTAAAGCAGGAACTGGCGTTGCCGTTTATGATATATTGACCTTGGAGTTTCGTGTTTCGTTACTCTTAAGCAATTATATGGGCTATTTTTGAGCAACTGATATTAATAAAGGACCTGTCTATATTGGCCCAGCTACACAAAAATAGCATTTGGTTATGAGGTCACATTATAAAAGATAGAGTTGGCCTGGAGGGACGTTTCATACTCTCAGATTTCTCTTAAACCTCTCATAGCACAGGTGAGACTGGACGAGTTAAGTGGGTGCTGAACAGTTGGTCTCTCCTGAGAAGTGCATGTGGGATACCATATTTCCTGATGTGTACAAATAACTCAAGCGTATTTAAATGAAAAAGGAGTTTGCAATTGTAAGTACATTGGATCTTGAAAGTAGAACAAATATTAGTTTTCTTGCAAAACGCACTGATCGATGTGGAAAATCTTATTAGTGAGGTAGCTTCTGTGCAAGGATCGGTTATACATTATTTTAGCCGCGTCAATTTAGAAAGTTTTAAAGATTTTATTCTTGTTTTCCCAAATGGGCGCAACCGCCAGGAAATTTACCAATAATCCGCTGAAATTTGCGTAGCATGCCCATATCTAAACCAGAATGATATCTTCGAACTGTCATATTTTGCATTGTACATATTCGAACATACATCCAAATGTTTCCTGTTTTTTTAAATATAAGGATTTTCAATTTTATATGCAGCGCAGCAAACGGCATACAACACAAAACTTCAACTTTTTGAACATCCATGCTTAACTTGCTGTAGACAGTAAGATACAGCTGTGTATAAGGCCAGGGGCGGATCTAAGATTTTGAAAAGGGGGGGTCATATTAGGGGATCTGGAGATATGCCCCCCCCCCCAGAAAATCTTGAAAATTTAAGTCTCTAAAATGGCAATTTTCAGCATTTTAAGACCAAATTCTTGCTCATCAAGCCTCTTTCAAATGATAAATTACAAAGCCTAATTCACAAATTAAAAAATTCTGTTCAGCACTGATTTAATTTTTGGTCCACCTAAAAGGGGGGCATGATATGACAGTATATTTTGCTACATATAGAGATTTAGGTCTTAATTTGCAGAATCAATATAATGTTTTATGTTCTAGATATCTTGCTAATCGTTCACCATCCGGTGCCTGACTGCTTCGTGTCGTCACTTCATCCAGCTGTTTTGCTAAGAATTTACTTTTCCCCAATAAATGATAACAAATTACAGTTACATCATTTTCATCCGAATTTATAAGCTTTTGTAGCTCATGATATTCTGTCTGTTGTTTCTGCGTATATGCATAAACGTTTTCCAATAGAGTTCACGGTAACTCGGGTGAAATATTGAAAACTATTTATACCGTCACAAACAAGATTGTCAGTTGATAAGAAATCAGTTTTAGTGGAATCTAAATCGGTGACTAAAGACCGGATGTGTGTCGTTGTATTTGAGAAAAACAAAAATTATATTAGCAATTAATTAACTAATTTGTAAATTGACATAACCTGATTAAGGTTTTTCTTGAGTTGTTGAAACAATACTGAGCAGATTTGCAACGAAAAAGTATGAAGTTTTCAACCTGATTCGGTGACAACCTGTCAAAGTTTTAATATTTTTTTTGTTGGTCTGGAACCTTTGATATCCATCATATTAAGCACAATACAATATCTGTCTATCTCTTGATACCAACCAATCACAATATTATAACAATGCTTTTGGTTATTCATGAGCGCGCACTTGATTGGCTACTGGCTTACATAAGGGTTTCTGCATGTCAGTTTTATGTCGCAAAGCGCGAGTTTAAAAGTTAGTGAGCATTGCGTCAACCGAATCTGCCAATATCGAAAAAGAACAGCATTCATTATACAAAACCACTGTCAATGTATTATTTTACTTCTTGATATTTAATATTGATGCTTGTAGACACATTGTTTTACTGCACACATTTTATCTCCCTAGCACTTTTTCAACATCCAGATCGATATCCTTGCTTTACAAGAACATGGACTTAGTTGCATGAAACGTTACACTAAGATTCGGGGGGGGGGGGCACTCCCCACAATTGGGTATACAGGTAGGTATGTGCGGCCCTTCAGGGTTTGGATTTTCGCTCTTTAGTTTTGGTATCAATATTATTTTGCTGCCCCCCAGGAGGAGCATTAGACGCGTAGATTTATGACCGGTAAGCAGGTTTATGCAACTGATTCCAACTGTTTTTATTCGAAGCAGGATGTTCTCATTTCATTATAAACAGATATGAAAATTGTTCTAGACTTGTGCATGAACCCAATGCTGACAACTTGTTGTCAAAAGTTTCCAGTTTCAGTGTAGTTGTATACAACGTAACACATGAGGCATTGCCGATGTTCACCTTCGCATTCAGAAAAGGGAACTCTTCATCTCTTTTTCTTATAGTTTTGTCAGATAAATTCCGTCCTGAAACAAACTTATTTTCCACCGTTAATGCGCCTGTTTTGTTTTAATATACTCTTGTATAGCTGACTCTTATTATTGCGTAACGACATTCTTTCATGAAGATGATACCATCCAAACACTGACTTTTGATTATGTCATAATTATATAATTACACATGCTTGCGCTTAACTGTTTAGCCTATGAAAAATACGCTTTCGCTTAGAACTCTAGCCTTGCTCACACTGTTGTAGCCTCGCAAGGCTACTTCGACCCAGCAACTCTGTGCACTCGTCCAGTTTTTCCGATCCTCTTATCCGTATCATATATATGTTATATAATAAGTACATTATAAGATACGAATATACTCATTGGTCGATATGAGTCATGGAATGAAAGGCATATTACCCATGCTGTTTCACTCTGTGTTGGATGGTGAAGCGGGGTGGGTTGCCGACTAGTGAATTGGCGGGGAGGGCGCTGAAGGGGGACTCTGTCTTCCTTACTCTTTATGGCAAAGAGGGCTAACCCCCCCCCCCCCGATCTCGGACAAGTGTATCTGAAGAAATATTTTTTAATCTAAATCGGGATACAAGCATTGTATATGAACCTGTAACGTAAATGACCCGTGACCACACAGTCAAACATGAAGTCTAATATTTGAATAGATAACCCGAAAAACTGTTATCAGTTAATAAAAGACAGAATTCTTTATTCATGACTTCAAGTACTCAGACAATGCATAATCACTACATACTTCGCAGTGCTGAATGAAACGAGTTCCTTTAGCTCTTCCTTCAGTACTTTCCCTGGTAATTTTTCATCACTCGATTACATCGAAATCCACGGCCATCACAACGTTCTTTACACAATGTTCACACTCCTGCCAGTCTAGCGATGCGATA
>JANSTR010021455.1:0-13703 GCA_025434805.1 Antipathozoanthus remengesaui | reverse complement strand
CCAAAATGGAGGAATTTGTAACTTTAGACAATGTATCTACAGAAGATATTTTCCCCAATGCAAATTTTCAAATCGCACTTCTTCGTTTTTCGGAAATTGTAATGATTATGATTAATTGGCAACAGGACTTCGTGTCGTCCAATTCAGTCTGTAATCATACTTTAACAAATCGGACTCCCGCTTCGCGGTCGTCCGATTTTGTTAATAACTCATATGATTACAGACCGAATTGGACTCCACTCAGTCCTATTACCATTATTTATCATAAAAATAACAATTTCCTCAAATCTGATTGGCTCATTTCTCGCTCAATTTTCCCCTGAATCAGACAGCAACACTGTCCGGCTGATGACAGCATCATGGCTGTTATTGGACACCTTGCTATCGGGCAGCTGAATGGGCCAATCACATTTAGATTTCTGGGATTATGACCAATCAGCAACAAGGAGATAGTCACTATTTAGGACAGCAACCTACCTCTGCGGAACTGTGGCCAAACAGTCAAAATGGAGAATTTTTATACTTCCTACTTCAACAACTTTTTGGCAATGTCATTGTCAGACATTACTCATTCTCGGTAATTTTATTTTCGGAAATTGAGTTATTTCTGTCTGTAACCATTTCTTGCATGTTTATCACTTGAAATGAGTACAAACCGAACTGGACTCCAGGTAGTCCTATAACCATTGCATATAATTGCGCTATATATAGTGAAGCAAATCTCTGACAAATACAATCCATTCATGTAGCTGGTAGTTGAAGTCTACTGGACTAATATAGAGACGAATGAAATAGTACAATTTTGCAGTCGGAGCTAGCGATTTGGGGTTTTTTTCTAGAGTTTCTCGAGGATTCTACGTCCAGAATCAATTTGAGAATCAAACAGTTTGAGATCACACTTCAAACATAGGAACTTGTCTACCACGGAAACCATATTTGAACAAACAACTACGTGAAATAAAACACATATGATGCAATGGCTGATCATCAGTAGGATACCTAAAATGTGTGCATTTCTATAATTGGTTTCGGTGCCATTAAATCCTATGCTAATTGCAGAACATTTCAGGAGGAGCCATTTACCATGTGAGCACAGTTACTGAACACACGTTGGTAAAAGATAAGGAAAACCAATTTGTAACCGTAAATAAGAAAACAACGAAAACAATCCATGTTTGTATACAGAGTTAAGATTCAAAGAGCGAAAAGCGCACGACAGCTATTCCCCGACTCCCCTATATTGAAAAGATGTGTTGCTCAGTTTACCAGATACAAATCTTCAGTTTTTAATTTAAACAATCTCTTATGTTATCAACCAGTATGGCAAGAATTGAAAGTTGATATTTAATTATATAAATCATTCCAGATGTCACAGATTTTAAACTGACCCTTAGCAAAGGACGACGACAACAACAACAACTAAACTTTATTTCAACTAGAATTTAATTGTGAGTCTATCATAATTAATTAATTCCCAGGTATTTTATGACCATAAAAGATAAAAAGTTTACTGAACAATCAACATCTTAGGCCCTTCAGCCGCAGTCAGTTTATCAGCATACATCTTCTCCTTACATTATCTAAACAGAATGTGCGGCCTTTGATTATGAGAATAAAGCAAGTGATCATAAACAGTAAACTATCGAAGATTATAAAAAGCAAATTTCACCTAAACGTTTTAAAGGAACCTATGGAGACAGTTTAGGAGAATTTAGCAACACGTCAGCTGTTGTTTGGGGCTAAAAGGGTTACTGGATGAACGCCATGTGAACACTTCAGCGAAAACGTGACCATTGCAAAAATTTGCACTCTAAAGCAGACATATCTTCTTATGTAAATATTCTTAAGTCTTTCAAAGTTGTGACTTAATGTTATACCTACGTCAACGTATTTGCCCATGTTACGAGAAGAATTTGCAATGGAAATTTGGTAGATTTTTAAAGCCTGAACTCCTGAAGTGAACGAAATCAATTAAGCCAATAATGTTTTTTTCAGGTGTGAGGATAACACCGAATTATATATCGCGATGGTGAGATGAGGACAGACGGCAAAATCACTGACATGTAAGGCGAGTTTCTACCCGGTAATTGCATTTAAATCAATTCTTTGGTGAAGTTTTTAAAACTCTTAGTAAATATGCCAATGACCGGCCTTACTCGAGTGCTCGTTTTGCGTAAATCAATCACGCACTTCTCCTTTGCTCACGAACAGCATGTCTACCCCAAAAGAAATGATTTAATACATAACTCCTTCAAGGTTAAATGGTATCGCAAAAGCATGTTTAAGTTATTACGTTTAATATCAGCTGATGTAAGAAACGAACTTTCTAAATTCCCTGGAGGGGCACTCATTCTAATTAACTAGACTAGTATGTGCGGTCCTTGTTAAAATCTTTTTTGTATAGTATTTTAGGAGAGGCTATGGGGCATAAAAAGTATTTTAAACGAATCTGACGGATAGGGTATCAATTTCGTCAGTTTGGTTTTAAGTAGAATGTGGAAATGGATCTGGGGTAAACTCCCAAATTCTTGAATTCTCTCATAGTTTAATATTATTATAAAGCGTAATTTCTAATCACTAAATGCATAGAGCCAAGTATAGCCTATCACCGCCGCTGTGTTGTGCTATACTTAGCATTTAGTTAGGTAGCCCTGACGGCAATTATTAAGGAAAACCAGCGCTTGAATTGAAAGCAATGAACGAAGCATTCTTGTGCAGAAACCCTCTTTTTTCTTTCTGCTTCCTCAGTATCATAGGAACAGGCGTAACTCGACAATTCAAGGCTGTCGACAGTTTCTCATTAAGAGCTCAACAATTTCAAAATACTGAAAAAAGTGTTCCTGTTATTTATTCCTTTTCATAGTGGTCTTGCAATACTAATGGCTCCCGAGAGTGTTTATGTACAATATAAAGACTCGATACGCCTATTGTTTGCTTGACAGCTTGGCACCAACTGTCTCAGGCAGCTGTTGAAGTTCTTGCTGTGTTCTAATCGAGTTTATATTCAGCAGGCCTATTGTAAATGTTCACTTTTCATTTTCATCGTCTCAGAAACTGGAGTGATGAATATCGGCACCTTGAAATCGACAGTTGGAGTACTTTGGTGTTTAGCATGTTTTACTGGGAGTGTTTTATGCAACAGCACTTCAAAGGCGGTGGTAACACCCTTTACAATAAAGCCAAGTCAAACGGTTTCGACATCTCGCACTGTTTCTCCAACACAAAGTACCAGAGAACCTGTTGAACCCAACAAACGGTTATGTCCAGAAAAGCTATCAGTCTGCTGGAAGTACAGCCCACCATACATTAATAGGAATTATTCGGGAATCTTCCCAGAGTTTCTAAAACACATGATAACGACATGCTGTCAAAGTACAACTTCTCTAGAGTACCAAATTGAGGTTAAAGACGAGAAAGGATTGCAAGCCTGTGTCAAGAACGAGTCAACGGACTTTGTTCTACCTTTAACAAAGCTGCAACCGTATCAAGTTGTCATAAACTTTATCGAATCCCCTGGAATGAGCCTGGTTTTAAACAAGAAGGCCATAGAAAAAATTGCACAGAAAACAGTTTGGAATACATTGACGGAAGCTTGGCCGCTCCTTGTACTAACAGTATTGCTTGCCGCCATTGCTGGCATTCTCATCTGGGCGCTGGTAAGTTGAATTTGACTGTTACATATATAATAAAGATAAATAAATAATGATTATATAGCCATATGCCTGAAATCCATATTACATATACCTGTTATATCATTCATTACCCAATACAGTGTTTGTTTAGAAATATAACACTCCACGAATTTAGCGAGCCTCCAATATGATAAGTTTTTGTACTAAATAAGCAAATCGTTTGAGGTTAAATCTAAGCTTGAAATAATTAATTTTATATCAAAGTAAAACTACAAAATTACAGATATCTTGAGACTGTTAAAACTAAAGTCGTGTTGCAGAAAAGCTTTCCGTTTTCCCAAGAGTCCATTCACTGATATTGTATAATTGCTTTCGGGTAAATTATCGTGTAACTCTTGGCATTAATTTGAGTACCAGCGAGTAACTAGCTCAAGGTTAACAGACTTGTGTGCACATTGTCGTTCGGCAGGGTTTGAAACCGAAACAAACTTTGCCAAAGTCGGAAATTATAAGTTTTGAAAGTCACTTTAGGCGGTGCAGCGTGTGTTCATGGTTTGTTAGGCTGTAAAACATCGTGAGGCATCACAAAACAACTTAATATCGGGTCTGATTTGACCATTCTATTTCTATAAGCACTCTATGCACCCTACGCGTTTAGGGTCACATTTTCTAAATCATTGATATACAACTATAAGCTGAAGGGCATCTTTGAAAAACAAATAAAAAAAGAGAAAAAATTCAATATCCAGAAACTAATTGCCAAACGGCAAACTTATCACGGCAGCAATTAAAATAAAGCGAACGAAAACATAGAGATTCATTGTCCCGGAAACTTTGCAATGACTAATCACATAAATTGTTAATTCTAAAAATACTTTCTCGGCTATATTTCCTGAACATGCAAGTGCGTCAAATCAGCTCAAACTGGCCGAGTCATATAAAACCAAATACTTGTTGCAATTTCTGTCGGACGCAATTTATTGTGCAAGGCGTTTTTTTTGTCAGTTTTCTAATTCTTTCCGTTTGCTTAGTAATCAGCGCCAGAACAAATACATCTACTAAAATCAGTCATTTTTCAAAATCTAAATTTCAAATGCTCCTTTCTTTGTTTAGGTCTGTAAAACGCAAATGAAGGCGCAATCATGACGAGTTTTCAAATATATTACAATATACAAAAGAAGATAGTATTTAAAAATCTGGGGTTTGCTGCCGTTCAGGCGTTAAAAGATAATAAAGTGAATATATGGTTTGATCAACAAGGGTTGATAATGTGAGGGTTTTTTGCAGCAGGAATGGTTGCACAGCTGTTGTTTTGAGCAATAATGTTAACCCTTCATCAGAATAAAATGAAACTGCTTTGCATTCAGCCCTACGGCGAAAAACATGGCATGTCAACCTTTGATGCCCCAAACCACGTATTACAATACAATATATTAGTGCGATTGTTGGTACTGTTATAACAACGCAAAAAGTCATAAATACTGAAGGCGGACATATTTAGTTATCACTGATGAAAACAACCACCAGTGAAGCTATAGCCGGATATAAAGGAAATATAGTATAACGATGGAACAAGAACAGAACTGGAATTGATATAAATAAAACGGAACAGAAAAACGGAAACCAAAAAAGAAATAGAAATGGAACAAGAATATATCTTAGCTCGATAAAAATGGCCTTTGTGATGATAGATATAAGTAGAGGTTCAATAACATTCGACTCAAACCATTATTACCTAGCTAAGTCTAGACAACTAGAATTTATAATAAAAAGTGATGTGTCGGCACATGACTTGAATACAAATATGTGAAGGAAATATTAAATCACAAAACAAAATTCATGTTCTCACTAAGAATGGCAAAAGTATTGCGTATACTGCATTATGTAAACCATGAAACATTTTATCAGCTTTTGTTTTCAATTAAAATACTATTTTAAAAGCAAAAAGACCTTTCTCATGAAGATAACAGCCTTTTCCCATGTTCACTGTTCAAGAGTTTCTTTTTTCTGATCAGCTAAGCACTAACCGTCTAACGTTCATTTTGAAAGAGCCGGGCAGCAGTACAAACGTATGTAGCATTTCGTATTTCGGCAAAGGTTTTTTTCACGGAGATAATGTTTTTTTTCATAACCGCGGTTTTACCAACAACTAAACACTAAAATATCCCACACATCCTTGAGTCTGTACTAGTTGAGATCACAGCAATTAATTTACTCAGTGCTGTCGCGTCGCAGTGTCTTTTCACTTGGTCCAAACAGCATGATCGAACTGTAAGCTGACGCGCGCTGTCAACACGCAAGCCTCAATTGGATTTAATGTAAGAAAACACTTTCTCTAGAATAAATGAGTTTTAAAACATATTTTAGTAATCTTCGTTTGATAAGACAGGGCCATTCAGTGATAATCCACAACAAAATAACAAATTCAGGCTAATTTATTTGATATATTGATAGCATGCAGGCCGTCCAGTTTGCAGGTGTAAAAAGCTTCTTTCACTAATACTCGTCTATAAACCCTTATAAGTTTAATTCAACAATACAATAATGTGTTAATTTCAGTATTTTCGTGAATACATCCGGCCGGTGCCGTGATTCGGTCATATGCATTCAAATCCATGGTGGTCCTCAGCAAACACATTTAAAGAGACAGAAAAGTTTCGATGTGAATTGCAGATTAGAACCAGAAGAGATTGCAATCTATTTTATTACCAACGTATGGAAACCAGGGCGACAGATAAAATTGCGAACGAAACTTTAAACAATCGACATGGTAGATTATGCAATAAAATGTATTTCAATGCTGTCGATACCGATTAAAACATTTCGTCTCGTACTAGATTTGATTTTTATTAGAGTTCATTGCCAAAACATTCAAACAGCCTTTGATATATAGAAACAATTCTCCGAATCAATTACTAGTGCCAGATTGATTTCACGTTAAATCGCATAACAGGGATGAATCACGCAAGCTGATTGGCTAATCGACCAATTAAGGAGGAAGTATTTAGCGTGGAATTGCACTAGTGCGTATTCAGCATGGAATTGCACTCAACTTGTGCCACGCGCGCGCCCTCAAACTTTCCCGCCAAAAGTTGTGGCTCACCAGTCGGTTGATAGAGTACTGAAATGGCTTTCGCGAGCTCGCTTTAACTTCCAGGTTAGCAAAAGTCGATCCAAGTTTATATATATACACTCATCTTGCGAGATTCATTAGCCTCCAATACAGCCGCCTTATTTCCTTCGAATTCGCGGCGAAGGGAATAAGGTAGCCGCATTGGAGGCTAAAAATTAATCCCTGCTATGCGATTCAAGGAAACTTCACTGCCTGGCTCGGGTATTCCCTGTTAAATTTCACTCAAAAATCATATTGTACTCATCGCTTTGTGATTCGAGCAATATTATTTTTCTCGTGAAATTTAACGTGGAATACCCCCATCAGGGCAATGAATTTTCCTATAATATAAAATCTTTATCTTTTAGAAACAGCGAGGGATATTTGGTCCCTGGTTAAATAGATACTGAACTAGTGTTGTGGGGGAAATGATTTTAAAAAAACAAGAACAGTATTTTATGGGGCGGAGCTTATATGCGGAAATATTCTTGAACTGTTTCAAGGCTTATTTTAAAGAAGTTGTTCAATTGGATGATGTTTGAGTAAGGTTCCAAGCCAATAACTGTTTGTGGAATTATTTATAGGACAGTGCTTGGAACTCGCGGCAATTTCCTGTTCCGTTTAGCAGAGGAGCGTTGGAAGGTTTCTGGTGGGCTTTCGTTACCATGACTACGGTAGGGTGAGTGACATATCGAGTTAAGGTCCACAATGTTGATCCATCAACTTCCAATTTTACTACATCAAACAATAAGTGATGTTGGATCAGTATTAGTGAATGATTCACGCTTTTCATTCAACGCTATATCCAGCAAACATTCAGTAACATTTTGGGACGTTTGGATCCATTTAAAAAATTGGCCTTTAATCTAAAGTTCCATGATCTGAAGTGTTTCGGAATGCATTAGTTGCATAGCGCTATGGAGATTATGAATATTGCCAACGGGTGTGGAGGGAGAAATGAAGAAAGAAGATAGAAACTTGTTATTGAATTGAGGTATAAACTGAAAGTATTTAAAGTAAGTAGAACTATCAGTCTTTTAATATTTAGTTGTTTAAATAATGGGCTTGAATGACCATCAAAAAGTGCAGTGTAGAAACACGTGCTCAGTTCTGCGACAGTTTAGATTGCAAAACAGTCCGTCCCTTCGCCAGAAGTCCGAAAATCAGGGTTTTTGTGCCGGCCTCTCTCCCCATTTCCTTTTTATCCTGACCCCAATTTTTGGACTTCTGGCGAAGGGAGGAACTGTTTTGCAGTCTCGCGACGGTTTGACCGCTGTATGCCAGTGCGTATGGTTATTGCTTAGTCAGGATTACAGGATGTGGCGCAAGCTGAACCTTCAGTGTTTGCAGCCAATATACTGATGCTGTCGCCTATACTACAGTCGCTTTATTTCCTCCACAATGGATTTGTTTGGCGAGGAGGTAGTAGCAACATCTTAGCCTGGAAATTATGGCGCCTGATATTGCGAACAAGCCGCGACGGGGTTGTTTTGATAACGCTTGCCGCGGTTTGCACGAACTGCATGTAAACCAACTGCGTGAAATAGAAGTCTTAACCATATGACATATAAACTCTCACAAAGTGTCTTCACAGCGTCCTTGAAAACAGGTTGGGAGAATTTTACTTCCACTCGTACATAGTTTGCTGTATGTGATCAATTGCTTTATTCTCATAACCAAACAACATATTCAGTGTGAATAATATAAGAAGTATTGACCGGAGCCAGAAACGAAAATAGTACTGTGTCTGTCCACCCAAACGATCCCAGAAGGCAGTACTAAACTGAGTGTTTTAGACAATCCATCATTACTGAACAATCTTCCGAACGTTATTGTTTTTGTACAATGTGTGTGACTTGATTTTATCCAAGAAACAATGCGATTAGGATAATGAATTGTCTAAATCACACCACACTTGTATTCACTAATGACTATGCATTGTTCATTGACGTAAAATTAGCATTTGTAGTGTTGCTTTCTGGGACCGTTTGGGTGGACAGTCCCAGTCCTATTTTCGTTTTTCTTCGGTCAGTAGATACATGATGATAAGTTTGCTGGAACTGAAAGGGTTAACATTTGCGCAAATCTGATTTCAAAGCTCCCCTAAAATCTTTTTATTATTATAAAAGCGTATTCATATTTGTGACTGTTCACTTTGTTACCTTACAACAGATACGGTGATAGAAGTCCAAAGTTTGTGTTGGGCCGTTTGTTTGCCGTTTGCTGGATGATCGTAGGTTTGGCGATCATATCGCTGATGACTGCGACAATCACCACAACCCTGACAACGGAAAATATTGACAAGTACAGCACCGTCCTCAATAAAAAGGTTAGGAGATTTGAATACGATTTGAACTATTTTTCACCACCTTGTTATCGCATAAATCTGGGGCAGTGGCTCGGGTGGTCTCGATCGAACATCCTAAAGTGAAATATACGCAAATAGACCAAATATTTTGACCATATGTTTCCATACTCTTAGAAGAATAATCTGAGCTCCAAAAACTGAGGTCATTTTAAAGGTACTAAACACGCCTGATTATCCCTCAAAACACTGGAAATCACCTTTCAAGGGTATATACATTTCATGCTCATCGTACTGGTCAAATGCCTTTAATTGCCATCGCTGTAGTCGTTCGTTGTTTACAATTTATGTCGTTGTTACAGTTGATTCTACCATTGCCTGTAATGCCAATGCTGCAGTAATTGAAATTGCAATCAATGGACAAAGTCATTCGCATAGTCATTAACTGCATTTTTTACACAGCAACACAATTGACAATGGGGTGTGTTCGTGAATGGCTGAAAAACAGATTGTTCATGTAGCGAAAGTTTCATTAGGGTAACGTTTAATTCCACTCTACAGCGAAATTGACCCTACAGACTGTTGTTGTTCTTATCCAACGAAACAGATAGGCGTTATCGAAAAAAGCAAGGCCGAATTCGAAGCCATGAAGATGGGAGCAACAGAAACAAAAGGTAATAAATGTTTTAGGTGCTTAGGTGCCAAATAAACGTCCTCCCGGTTCTGCTTATTAATTGTTCAATATTTTTCCCACCCCACCGGAGCTTATTAGGACCCCCCGTTTATTAATTTTTCAAATCCTGAATAATGAATCACAGGCCAAAGCAATAAGAATAAATGCTTGGCGAACACTTTACACTTGCATGCGTGCATTTTTGGCGTGATGTATTTCAGAAATTTCTCCCTCCCCCATTTATTTTGACCTCCCCCAGAAATGTCCCACTCCCGTTTATTTGGCACCTGAGAGTATTTAAAATTGTTATTATTTTTAAATTGTCCTTACTTCTGCCAGACTCTTTTGATTTATACATTTTCTAACAGCACCTTTGTAGCCCAAGTGGTATAAATCTAACTAAAAAGACGCTCAAAAGCGTGATACCGATATCACATTCAGCTTCCTCACGTTGGGGACCATCTCTTGCAGTCACGTGTGTTAAGGGTTGTAACAGTAACGGTAATGCATTTCTTTAAAGCAAATTTCATATGAATATGTTCAAACACGCTTTATAATCATCATATTCAACAGTATTGAATATAGAGAAGGTGACAGACCACTAACACAAGGATCACTACATGCACTACTCCTTTCGAGAAGTGCTTGAGCTCTCTTAAAGTCCCCTGGTACAAGACCAACGGCTTAACGTCCCTGTCCATGGACGGTGTGGCAAAAGAAGATCTCGTGCACAAAATTCAACCCTCGTCCAGGCCGGAGATTGAACCCGGGACCTCTTGCTTGACAGTCAGCGAGCTTACTAACTACGCTAACCTCGCACACACAGTGACTTTATCAGAAAGCTGCGATAAAATCTAAACAAAACTGTCTGAAAAAGGAGCATTGAATTGTGAACATTTAAAGGTTGCTTTTCATGTATATAGTGCTGTAAATCGTCGTAAACAGTTTGCGAAGGTGTGTTGCGATAATCAACAAACTGATTGCGATATATCGCAAACTTGTTTGCAAAGATATTTCGATATCGTCTTTCTCGATGCCGCGTCAGTTCACAGCGGTCCTAAACAGTCTGAAACACGGCGTAACGTCAGAAATTTTTCTTTCTCTACGGCTTGTTTGCTATCACCGGTAGCACGTCCTGAAACAAATGATAAAAAGTATATCCATTATTGCAAAGATTACGATGGTCCACAAACACAGCTTCGCAAACTGTTTGCAACAATTTACAGCTATATGAAGAGCATCCTTTGCCGGTCACATTCTAAAATTCGTACAACATGTTTTCAAATCCACGGGGGAAGGGATACTCGCCATTATTCTGGGTAGGGGTGTGCGGTTCAATCTCTCAAACCCTGACCCTATTCCAGACCAAAAACGGCAATTTTTTATATTCTATATTAGGCAACATAGCAAAATCGGTACCCTATAAAGAGGGAAGTTTTTATGGCAGTTAAATTCTCCTATAAACGATACCCTTTTCCAGACAAAACATCGAAAATCTATACCCTATTTCAGACCATATCAGCCCGAAATTCATACCCTAAAGGGCCAAACATACCCGTATAGCCATTTGTTGGGTGTAACCCCCTCCCCGGTTTGAAGCAATTCCAGATATGTGGTACAGAGGCAGATTTGCTGACGAAATTGCTTGAGGCTCACTAAGTTGGATAAGACGTTCAATGTGATATAAGAGATGTAAGGCGACGATACAAAGTGCGATTAACATTCATTTTCACGTCTTCCATGCAGGAAGCTCACACAGAATTTCATGACTTTTCAAAGCCCTGAAGATTAATAATCAATTTTCCAAAACTTTTCGGGGCTCGACATTTCCAAAACTTTCCACTGGGACTTTCCAAAACCCGTAGGAGCTCTCCCATTCTTGTCGTCGTCGTTCGTTTAATTACAGCCAGCAAGGGCCAGGAATCGGATGGCTGAAATTAGCAGAGCCTTGCACCAGGACACCAGAGCAAGTCTCCCATTCTAATTCTATCAAACAACAGCTAACAATAGGTTTTTACGCTGTTTAGCTTACACGACAGTCGAAGAGTTGTATCAATCGTTGAAGGACGAGCACGTCCATGGGATTCTCCTGGATTTCTTCATAGCCAGCTATGCACAGAATAACATCATCGAGAACGACGGAAACCTATTTATGGCCAAGCTTTTCGAGTATTCCTACTGGACTGTGGTTTCGGCGAGGAGGCCTTTTCCAGTCCATGCAAACATTGACCACCAACAAGAGAGCGACACGTTTGTGTGTTTCAAGGTAGCACTTCAAGCCAAAGCTCAGAATGATGTTTACGTGGTGGTGCAGAAATACATTCGAGGGAGGTCATTGGCGGTAAGGGCTCTCCGCTGTTTTCGTAGCGGTGCTGAGAAATCTGGATGTTGCTGTTCTTTTTGACTGGTCCTCAAGTTTCCGCGATGATCACTGGAACTACATCTTGAACTATGTGAGAGGGTTCGTGGACAGACTTGGAATATCACCTGATCCACGTGCAACTCACGTGTCCATGATAGGATACTCGTCATCTGCACGTGTTTTGTTCAATTTCAAGGCTCCTCAAAATGTCGCTTATGTCAGAGGACGTATGAACAGCGTGACTCGTCAAGCAGGTTACAGAAGACCTGATAAAGCTCTTGAACTTGCTGGATCAGACCTGTTTACTGCAAGTGGTGGAGCCAGGCAAGGAGCAAAAAGGGTGAGTATATATGTATACGCTTTTCGTGCCCATCACTGGAATGTTGCCGATATTCCAGTACAAGCTCCTGGTTTTACAGGCCTTGAAGTAACTTCCGTTGGATCTCTAGGTTATAATCAGGTGTGTGTTATATTCTCTACTTCTATACTGTATTACAGTTCAAAAAAGACTGACAATCCTTCACAATTTTGAACCCATGCTTACTGACTTACAGTCTGAGTCAGATATACCCCTGACTAATAAATTACAAGTTGCCTTAACAATAAACATTTTGCTCTCTTCTTGACAAACCGAGCGAATGATTCAGTTTTCTAAGCCATTTCTTGGTTGTCCGGGAAGGGGGGCATGACTTATTTCGAGTCCTATAATGCCGATAGCTACAAAAACCTTAGAGAGAGGCGAAGTACCCTCACTTAAATGTTTAAGAGATAAATAATTTAAACGAAATAAAAGCTCGTTTGAATAGAAGAAATATTGTGTAAACTATTTTTTCGAAAAAAGTTAAGTGAAAATACCTGCATTCTTAATCAAGATATTTTTAATTGCTATTTGTATTATTCTTGTATACAAATATTATTTCTTATCACTATATTGTATTTTTTGTTAATATTCTTTAGGCTCTCTTGATCATCATTGGCCCAACGGACGAGAGTCAACCTTATGTTTCTTCTGCTGCTGCTTCTCGAGCGTTAAAACAAGCTGGAGTTGCTCAGTACGTGTTGAACCTGGGAGACTACATTGATAGTCGAGAGAGTAAAGACATCACTTACAACAGCAAGAGGATTTACTACTCGCCGTATAACACACTGAGTGGGATCGCATCTCGAGTGGCTGGGGATCTCCACAAAGGTACTGCTGAGTAATATTTAAACTAGCGCATGTGATATCAGAATAATATATCGTGCTGGTTGGAATAAATATGTTTTTTTGTTTGATGTATCCACAGTGTTGCTGTGTTAACAGAAATAATTTGTGTAACCATTAAACGAACATTTGTGATCCAGACCTCTCTCTCGTATATGACGGGTTTTAAGTTGCTGCCGACCTTACTGTTATCTTTTATTTTAAGCTGTGAGCCTTTAAGTTTAATATCAGTGTATATGTTTGGCTTTGGCAGATATTGCCTAGCTCAAAGTATGGTGTATAGCTAGACTATATAGTTGTGTATATACCTAGACTATATAGTTGGTATATAGCTAGACTATATTTAGTGAATAAACCCCCTCTACGCTTTTTGTATTGAGCAATACAGGCCCGAGGCTGAAAAAGTGTCCGAAAA